>JAKCPB010001281.1:0-59813 GCA_021442155.1 Cymbidium sinense
TATATATTATTTCAATTTAAAATATGTAAGTGTCTGACTAAAATATATAGTTTTTATTATTTTGACTAATTTTATGATTTTTTATCTTAAGTAATCCCTTGTGATGTGATATGCAATATAATATAATATAATATGTATAGTGTATTATAATATAGGATGCCATAACATAGTGTAGCATCATACATTATAACATACTATTGTGTATTACTACTTATTGTTTAGCATATTTTAGTTTATTATAGTAAGATGTACTTGAGTTTGTACTTGTATAATTTATTAAAATATTTATTTATAGGCTGAGATGATGGGATTTGACCAAATTTAAGGTAAGCTTTAGGAAACATCATTGTGTGCTATGGTGTGTCATTTAATCAAAAGAATGGAATTTTGCATCAAAATAAATGTTCATTTTTCAACCAAATTTTATAAATTTTTTTGCATAAAGTGATTTATTTTAAGGTGTAATGTAAGATAATATACTATATGAAAGCATATTAAAATATAATGTACATAACAATAATCCTCACATATATATGAATGTGGTGGTGTGTTACTAATGTTATTGTACATTTTAGTATGTTTTACTTTTGTTATAATACATTGGGTCAAAACTCACAAAAAATGTTAATTTGAAGGTTGAGATGGAAGATTTGGCCAAATTCACAAGACACACTAAGAAGCAACACCAAAATTATGCTATTTTGTACCATTTAATAGAAAATTAATAATTTTACATCCAAAATGAACATTATTCATATTTTGAGAAAATTTTATTATTTGTTCCTTTTAAGTGATTCTAATGAGGTGTAATGTTTGGTAATATATTATATTATAGCAAATTATAATATTACATCATATATTGTAATATAATATAGTGTGTTAATTCACACTATAATATGTTTAGCATGATATTGTATAATTAGTTTGAGATTGCACCATCACCAATCATAAAATGTTAATTACAATGTTAAGATGATGTAATTTGAATGAATACATTATTAGGATTTTGGTCGAAATATTAAAGGTGTGCATAAGAGAAAAAAAATAAGATTTTCTGAGAATTCCATGTCAAGGACATAGAGGGAGATCTGCTAGGGGATCAAACATGCATTGGACATGACATGTGAGGGGTCTATGTTGAGGGCATAAAAAGAAGGAAAATATGTTGGGGATAAGGTTTGAATTTGATTATATGATTGGAAAAAGATGGAAAAATCTATAATCCATGGGATTAAGATCAATTGACTTTAATTTGTTTTATTTTAATTGATGTGGAGGCATATCTGCTAGATATATGGAGTCCACTGGGGATTGGGTATATGAACCTTCCACTAAGAAAGCAGGTTCACGCTATTTGTTGGGGATTGGGATTTGAGTTTGATTTCATAGATTTGTTTGGGGATATATACGCTAGGGATAAGAATTTATTTGGATTTCTTTGATTTGTACTCTCGGGAGTTGGTTTAAGTGGCTCCACTTAGGAGGTTGGTTTTGAATTTGATTTGTTTGCTTGACTTGTTTATATATATGATTTGGGGCTCCATTGGGAAGAAGGGTTTGATTTAACTCCAGGGAAAATGATGGGTTTAATTTAACTGAAGTTAATGTATGGACTCCGGTGTGATAGACCCACTAAGAAGGGCTATATCAGCCTTGACCTACCTCAGGTTTACAAATCTAAAGGATAGTCTACCGGGTGTGGGTAGAGCTAGCCAACCTAAGGGGTTGCCTTTAGTGTGCAATGACTATGCTAAGAAGAAGGTATAGTAAACTTACATCTTCCAAAGTGAGGAACAACTTGGGTGACCTGTTGGATGCACAACAAATTGAACTCTAGGGCACTATTGAGAATGTGGGACTTATGTCAACTCAAAATATTCAGGAATAATTTTATCTTAATTTCATGTGATTTGATATTTTTGTTTGGTTTAGTTTGATTTCTAATTGAGGGCATATCCGCTAGGGATGTGAGCTCGATCAAATTTGATAGATTTAATTTATGGACCATGTCAGTGTGGGATGGACCCATGAAGAAGGGGCTATATCGGACTTGTCCTATCTCAAATTTACAAATCCAAAAGGATAGTCTACTGGCCGTGGGGTAGAGCTAGCCAACCTAAGGGGTTGCCTTTCCGTGTGAGGAAGAAGGCGTAGCCAACTTTCATCTTCTAAAGTAGGGAACAATCGCTGGGGTGACCTGTTGGTAGCATAACAAATCAAACCTGACTAATGCACGACTGCTGAGTGAATGCCATTGGAGACTTATATCAACTCAAGAGTAGTCAGATGATTCTTATAGGGAGTTTTGTTGACACTACCCAAAAGATAGGATACCTGCTTGAGAAAAGGTACGCTAGGGGTGTCCTCCTAATCCACAAGTGAATATATATTTTATTTATCTATTTGTGTAGACCTTATTAGTGTGCGATGGACCACACTGAGAAGGGCTATGTCGGCCTTGACCTATCTCAGATTTACTAAACTTAGGGAGAATCTGCACATCCACAAGATGGATTCTCCAACCATGGGGGTGGTTACTAAGAAAGGGGAACTATTTAATTTGATAGTAACCTAGGTAGTGTCTGAATGGGGTTGCAAAGGATGTAATCCAAATATAATGCCCATAGGGGAGATGCTATTAGGGGCATTATCTTGAGCCCTATAAAAGTAAGCCTATAGGTGTACGGTGGCCAACTCAAGGAGAAAGTGTAGCAGACTAACATCTTCCATGAGTGGTGTTTCCAAAGGTGCGAGAACCAACCAACCTAAGGTGTATCCGATAGCATGAGTGGTGTATCCGACAGCATAGTGAGAACCAACCAACCTAAGGTGCCCGTCGGTTTGCAACGATCAATCTAGAAAGAAAGCATGTAGGCTTATAACTTTCCAAGAATAATTGATTATCATGATAGTCTATCATCGGTGGGACCGATGCTATCTGACCTAGAGTGACTACTAAGCGGGGAGTCCCGAGGAAGGATGGGACCTAGAATAGAATCAGTTGGGAGGGAAAGAGCCACTAGGGGACTTATCCTAAACCTCAAATGTACTCAACCCAGTCACTGCACGAAGGCTAATCCAAGAAAAAAAGTATAGTAGACTCACACCCTCTTAAATAAAGACAACATGAGGTAGCTTATGAGCCACGCAGTAATGCGTACCAAACTAATAAGTGCTCATCGGTGTGCAGTGGCCAAGTAAGGAAGGAAAGCATAGCAGACTTACATCCTCCAAAGAAAGAAGTACACGAGGGTGACACACTAGCAAGGTAGCACATCTGCTCAACCTAGAGCAGCTACTAAGTGAATGTCACTGGGAGCGTTATCTCAACTCAGAGTTGCCCGAGACAAAAGATAAGTATTTGTTTTATTTGTTTGTGTGTACTTTGTTTTTGTGTTGTATTAATGAAGGATAGGATGCTGCTCAGGTTCCTTACACCTACCCTAAACACATCATGGTGGATTCACAAATAAGAATACTTTCAACATGGAAGAGATTAAATTTGAAATGGAATTTTCATTGATGATTATTACTTTCAAACATGATTTATAATATTTCTTTAAGTAGAGCCCATTGGTTGGAAGCATTGGCCTCTCTCCCTTATGATTAATAAACTGTTAAGATCCTCCTTAGTAGGCCTTTTCTAAGGAAAAAGGGCCTTCCCAAGTTGGTTCAAACTTACCTCCCATCTTATAATGGGCAACAATCAATCTCCTTAGAACTAAAATAAGCTCTCCTACTTAAAAAGCTCTAAGATGGACCAACTTGTTGTGAGGTTTTAGCTTTTACAACTCAAGGTTTTGGCATGCCCAGATGTATCTCCTCCAAACCTTCAAGCTCTTCCAACTTGGTGTTCTTTTATTATGATCTACCCACATATCCAAAGTGATGGGAGTTGGACTAATGGTAGAACGGATTTGACCCATACACTAAGGAGAAAGGAGTATACTAGTTGAGTTCTATATGTGGTGCACACAAGGCTTCAACTAATTACTCATGCCACTTGCTTGTTGTTGTCGAAGTGTCATCTTTAGTATTTGGATGAGAGTTTTGTTGAAGTATTCTACTAAGCCATTTTCCCTCTAGTAGTTGGTTTAGAATATCTCCACTTGTGTCTCCGGAAAAGTTGTTGATCTCGGTGAACTTGAATGTAGTACCATTATCGATATAATTCATCGAGGCACTCAACCTATATATGATATGGTTCCTAAAATAGAGCATCCGATGACATCTCGAGAATCATCTTGCCCATTTGGAAAAGTAATCATAAGAAGATGATGATGACCCAAGAAGGAGGATCAATCGGACCCACTATGTTGGTACCCCAACACTGAATGGCCATGATGCTAATGTAGATGTAGATGTTGATTGGTGTAGGATCACACGTATTTGACATTGGTGGCACGCCAATCATATCCATGCAATCTTTGATCATCGAAAACTAATATTATCCTGGTCTCTTGATCTTGGCAATCATCTTCAGATTGAATTAGTTGGCTCCACAAAATCTTGAGTTTACTTAGGTCACGATCTTATGGGCTTTGTACTTTTCTAAACAATGTAACCATATATGATCGAAAGACTATCAGTACAAGACACCATCGACAAGAGCGTAGGAAAGAGTTCGCTACTTCATCTGATGGGCTTGGGACTTATCTTGAGGTAGTTTTCCTTTATTTAGGTAATCCATGAATGACTGTCTCCAATCTAACTCCTCGTCCTTCTTCGCAATGGCAACCTTCCTTTCAAGAGAGCACTTTTTGATGAGTTCAATATTAATAAGGGATAAGACTTGTCTATTTTGGACCTTTATTGATATGGACTCCTCTTCTGGACATGCCATCTCCTTGGCAATCTTGGCTAAAGCATACGCTATGGCATTCTCTCCTCGAGGAATATTATAAATGGTAACCTCTAAGATTTGGGCCAATAACTCCATGGTGTACTTGTGGTAGTGATGGAGCTTGGGCTTTATAACCTTATAGGAACCAACGATTTGGTTGATAAATGAGAATTTGAAGATATTGATGTTCTGATGCTTAATGTAATGGTTAACTACCAATAATTAGAGCCTCATATTGCTTCATTGAAGGTGCAATGATTGGATGATATGAGAATCTCATCACATCGATGTCCATAGTTAAGAGAACTATTACTACTATTCTTGGAATAGTAGATTGTGGTTCTTCTCCTATTTGAGAAGTCGCACCATCAAAGTACATCTCCAAGTGGTGAATGCTAGTATCCCGTAAGTTCATGATTTGTTCATCGGGGAGATCATCATTAAGTAGAGAGTCAGCAAGAAGTGGGTGTGCTGCTAAGAAATCCACTAGCGCTTGTCCTTTCACTGCACGGGGTATGAAGGTAATGTCAAATTGTGACCATCGTGCCAACCATCCGGATAGCATCAGTTGTGTCATGAGACACTGTAGTGGATTGATCCTAGTGATTAAGTTCACTTTATGAGATAGCATGTAGTGGTGTAGCTTTTGGCATGCAAAGATTAAAGCTAGACAATGCTTCTCAATTAGTGGATAATTAGCTTTAGTAGGGATTAGATGATGGTTGAGATAGTAGAGTGCATTTTCCTTCCCTTCATCATTGGCTTGGGACAACAAAGAACCAAGGGAGTTGTCTAACAAGAAGGTAAAGTTTAAGTTGCTTGCCCGATAGAGGCTACTAGAATCGAATGTCATTATAATACTTGATGGCTTTGAAGGCATGCTCACACTTGTCATCCCACTTGAACTTGGCATCCTTTTGACAAGTCGAGAATGCTAACATCTTCCTAATAAGTTGGATATAAAGCATCTTAGATATGCCAACTGCCCTTGGAATGATCTTAGTTGGGTTAAACTTTTAAGGGGTGGCATTTCTAATATTATCTTGATCTTCTCCAGATCGATTTTGATTCCCTAGTGTCAAACAATAAACCCAAGAAATTTTCTTAAAGCTACTCCGAATGCACACTTCAGGGGGTTCATTTTGAGGTTAAATTGTCTTAACCATTCAAAAATTACTCTCAAGTAAAAGAGATGGTCTTCCTTTTCTCTACTTTTGATCACGAGATCATCGACATAGCACTTAACTTGATGATGAATGAGTTCATCGAAGATTCGAGTCATAGCCCTCTGGTATGTAGCACCGACATTTTTAAGGCTAAAAGGCATGACCTTATAGCAATATATTCTGATCGAGGTTCTAAAAGTAGTGTTTCTTTCATCTTCAGGGGCCATCTTTATTTGGTTATATCTAGATAAGTCATCCATGAAATAGAAGACTACATGAGATTTGGCAATGTCCACCATCGACCGAGATTAGTAGAAATTCATCTTTTGGACATTTCAAAATTGATGCATATGTTAATTTTCATTCTTTTCTTAACAATGACCGCTAACGGGTAGGGTATTTTTCTTCGGATGAAGCCAACATTGATGAATTTCTTCAATTGAAATGACCTATTATTCTATGTCTAATGCATGCAGGAGCTTGCTTGATAGGGTTAGCAATACCTCTATTGCTAGTTTATAGATCTACGTTAGGAGCTAATCTAGGCATCTCTTCATAACTCCATACAAAGTAGTCCTTAAACTCAGTCAATATCCTAACTAAGTCATTGGTTTCAATTTCATTCAACAAAGAATTGATGTTCCTAAGTTGATTTCCTTGAGCTCGTTGATTGTTGACTTGATCTCTTCTTTGAACTCTAGCATTGCATCTTTGACTTCAAAATCATCTAGATCATCTGAAGTTTCTAAGCACAGGTCTTCATATCAATTAATGTGATTTGAAAAGAACCTATCAGATTCCAAATGATTTGTGAGGTAGTAATCATCATCATCGACTGGACCCATTGTACTGAATCCTAGTCCTAGTCTTGATTGAGAGCTTTTGCATTTGTTCTTCCATATTCTTTCGAAGTAGTCTGACCTGTGCTTTGAAAAAGTATGTGGGATTAACCATTTCTTTGCTAAATTATGAACACAAGACAAGTACTAATCAAAAGGTAATTCTTGACTTGAGAATGATGCTCCTAGAAAGAACCTCTATGTCTTCATACCTGTGGATGACTTAGTGGCTTCCTTCATAACCAAACCCTCAAATTTTTAAGAGGAATGTGGGGATAGAGCTAAGGTTCCCAACTGATGCCTAACTATTTCACATATAAACTTGGATACACTTTTGCTTTACTTTGGAGCCTGGTCTTCACTGCTATCTGGCTTAAATGTCACCTCCAAGAGAATCTACTACTAAGAAGAGCTATCTGGTGTGCTAACCATATAAGACTCATCCTACGATCTAAGTCTATATGGATAATAGGTGTACTCACAGCGGAACATATCTTTTATTGGGTGGCCATTAAAAGGTTTTCACCCCTCAGTGCCTCACGAACTAGCCTCTTCCTCTTTGGTGGAGGTGGGTCATCCTACCAATATGTTCGAATGGAGTAACAAACTATGGGTGGAATCTAAGGTCAGGCTCCACTTCCTCCTCCAAGTCTATTTCCGCTCCAATTTATTTTCTTTTTCATTTTCTATTCTTTTCTTATTTTTTTTATTTTTAAACTTTGGCCAAGTTCACGAGAATAGACTTGTTGATTTTGAGGGAGGTAGTAAGCCACATCTTCATATATACCACATGAGCGTAAATGGCTTGAGATCTTATTTGACATAGATGATTCAACCTCTCATAAACTTCATACATTGATGTAGAGTATGGAACTATATTGTTCTCATGTATCCATGGTCTCCCAAGCAAAGCATTGAATAATGTATCAGTCTATAATGTAAAACTTGGTTTGATCTTCCAATCATCTATCTCCAAGGGCAATAAATAGCCTAAGGCTGTTGACCTCACTTTTGGAGTGTGGATTCAATCTTCTGATCTTAGACATAGGAGTCTTCTAGACACTAAGACTTCCTTAGTCATAAGACACTTCTAACAATTAGGTAAACACTTAACGTAAGCCTAATGACTTAGAATGGTTAACCATATGATTAGGTAATGCCTTAGCGATTAGGATAATCCACCTACCCTACAACTCAAATCCAATCCATGTTCACCTTCTCAGACCAAACCTCAACTTCAATTCAAACATCAAATTCAAATCCAAATCAAAACCCAAATTCTAAAACCAAATTATTGAAGCCCATGATCAAATCCAAACTTGAAACCCTTCCTAAGCCATATGACCTATCCCATGGACTTAGCCAAATCTTAATCCAAATCAATCCAAAATCAATTGATTTTCTCATAATAAATTTATATCTCCATGGACTTAGCCAAATTCCTTCATTCCAAAACCCAAATTAAATTGATTTCCTCCTGAACCAATCATCAATCATATCATTCACAAATATAAATGAAATCTATCATGGACAAACCAAAATCAACCCAAATTACCCAACTTAACCCTTTTGACTTGAAAATGTTCAATTGAACCAAAACCCACTTGAATTCAAACCAATTTACAATTGAATTTATATATCGATTCAAATACATATATAAACTCAACTAAATTAAACTTCCCAAAATCAAGCTAACTAAACCCAATTGGTCCACTTGACCCAAAGTGGCCAATTTGACCTATTTGAGCCAAGTTCTAATCCTACCCAAATTAGATTGAACCAAGCTCATTTAAAACTCCCATCATTATTGTTCATCACCCTAGGTTGATCAATTGTCACAAATTGGGTCAAACAAAGTCAACTTGGTCATTTGACCAAGTCAACCCCTTAACCCATATGAACCCAAACTAGCCAATTTGCAACCTAAGCCAAATCCCTTAAAACCACTGATTCATACCATATAAAATCAATATTTAATATGATTTGACCTTCAATTAAGTCAAAACAAACCCAATTAGCCCTCTTGACCCAAGTTGAACTAAATTGACTTAAAATACCAAATGGGTTCAAATCAAAATATAATCAAAATTGATTGCAACCAATGGGTCAAGTTCATTCCAAATTGATTGTTGAACTTGACCAAAGTCATGATTGGACCCAATTGAACCCAATTGACCTACTTAGCATAAATTGGCCTAAAGATTCAAGTTAGCCTACAATTATCTTCAATTGTTCAACTAAACCCAAACCAACACCCAATCCAAGCCAATTTGGCCAAATTGGTCAAATTGGTCAACTTAACCCATTTGACCCAAATGAATTCAAATGAGCCAAAATTAAATCTAAGCCAAACTAAAGCAAAATATCCCAAATGATCATATGAACTTACCCAACCCTAGTTTGACCCCATTTGACCAATTGGTCAACTTAACTCAACCTAACCCAATTTGACCTAAATGAGGCAAATTGAGCCAAACCTAACAAAATTAACT
This sequence comes from Cymbidium sinense, assembly GCA_021442155.1. NCBI lineage: Eukaryota > Viridiplantae > Streptophyta > Magnoliopsida > Asparagales > Orchidaceae > Cymbidium > Cymbidium sinense. The sequence goes on from JAKCPB010001281.1 coordinate 9,341, forward strand.
CTAATTGACTTTAAATTTGGGCTAACCCACTTTTGGCTCATTTCAAATCTACCCAAATCAAATCCAATGCCAAATGATCATTCTACACTTGGGTCAAGGGCATCACATGAGACAAATCACTCATGTAAGTGGTCATTTCCATTCCTTTGGCCACTTGGTACTCTCCCAATGGTCCACTAAGCACCTAGGACATTGCCCAACCAGGGGTGGTTGGGTTGGTCATGACCCATGAGGTGAAATCACCTCACCCTTCCCATTGGAGCATTTGGCTGATAAGACACCCATGATTTCTCCTTGGTAGCCACCTCCACACCTTCAACCAACCAAGCCGAGCCAACTCACCTCCTCCCTACCACCAAGACTCTAAGATGGCCGGGACACTACTACCCAATCCCACCATCCGATCATGATGAAGGGTATACACCCCTCATTTTCACTCAAATACACAAAAATCTTTCCTCGAGATAGTACCCAAGATGTGCTGCTAGAGTCATTCCCTAAGCTCCCAAGTTCATTCCTCGATCAGAAAATGCCATTCTCGTCCGTCCTGAAATAGGACACTCCCATTTTTGACCTAACTTCCCCATTTCTCCATCAAACTCAAATTAACTTTGCATGCACCTTCCCTACGCTGCGTCGAGCAAGAACAAATCATCTTTCAAGCTTCCCTAGCATCAAAGGTGGGACTTCGATCAAAGCTGAGATCTTAATCATCAGTTCATGGCGAACATCGAGGAATTGGTCCAATAGCTGCTCAACAAGGCTTCATCTCTATGTAGGCGCTGAGTCGGTAAGTTTTAAGTAGCCAATCCCACGACACCATGTGGAAAGCATGCCACGTCTGCGTGCCACGTTGTGCCAACATGATTAGTCTTTAATTAGGCTTAATTAATCATTTTTAATGGCTGAAACTTCTAAAAATCATAAATAATCATAGAGAAATAAAAAAATGTAAATAAATACTCATTTTAAAGGTATTTTAGAGGAGAATTAATTAAAATGATCTTAACTAATTTTGAATAGTAGTTAAGTTTAATTGCAAAATTTATTAGCTTAATTACTCTTTAATTACTTGAGCAATTATTCTAAATTTTGTGGGTTAATTTAGTGGATGACCTCTCTCCCATAATTTTGTTGGGATTTATTGCTCACCCAATTAGGAAAATTGACTAAACCTTAACTACTCTTTTAAGTTAATTAATGATTAATTAATTCCATGAGCATTAATAAATTCCTCAATTAAGTTTATTTAATTATTCAATAGTAAGTGAACTAAGGAATAGGGTTGGGACCCCTTTCCCAAGTTCATTTAACCTTTTAAAATAAAATTAATTAAGATTTAACTAATTAATAAATCACTTAATCAAATTAAAATCATAATCACATCAAACCTAATTAATTAAATCATGTGGAGATCTTTGGGTTTTAATAACCTAATGGAGTTTAATGAAATTATGGTTAGTCCACATGTGTGGGAAAACCATAAGAGTAATTAATTAAGTCCCTTAATCTAGTTAACTATTAATCATGAGCCAATTGCATTAGGCCCCTTTTATTTTCTAAGATCATTGCAAGTTTATTTTCCATGCATATCATGTTGGCTCATAATTATTTAGTTAATTACTTTAAGATGACATAGGTAAGGGTAATTAATTCATCTAATTAAGGGTTCAACTTAATTAACCCATATAATCAACTTAATTACATTTTCTTAAATTAAATCAAATCACTAATGTGGGAATGGGTTTAAAACATCAAGGGATGATTTCTCTTCTCCTCTTTAAATCAAATCAAATCCAAAACTTAATTAATAAAAAAGCTTTGGTTTGCCTTAAATAATCTTATTTAATTTGATTGTCCTGAAGAACTAGTTTGGTTGAATGAATCACTTGTTTATATTTAATTGTCTTCTTTCCAATCATGTTAAATTTGGTATGTCATTTGAATCCATCCATCCATCTTTTCAAAATCAAGTAAAATAAAATGGATTTCCCTTATGTAAGCTTGGATGTGTTGATTTAATTTAATATATGCATGGCTATTATCACTATTAAATCCAAATGTATTTTTTAAAAGCTTATAAATGAATAATAATTTGTTATGATGCTAGTTATAAGTACATAAGAAATGCATGTGAATATAACTTAAGTGTATGAATGTTGGGTTCTTTTCGATATTCATGTGTTGATTTATATAAGATTGAATGGTAATGGGTATATAGTCACGGATATCTACAGAACCGCAGGCTTTAGCTAGCCAAGGAGGTCATTTGATTGCATCACTTCATTGGTTTGTTACTTGGTTGATGAAATCGAAAAGAAGAAATGTTGAATCTGAATTTGCTCTCTATTAAAACAAGAAAAAAAACCAAAAAACCCTAAACCTAAAACATAAACCCTAAACCTAAACCCTAAACCCGAAAAATCATACACCCTAAAACCTACAACTCTAAACCCTGAACCCTAAACCCGAAACCCTAAAACCTAAACAAAAACCCTAAACCCTAAACCCTAAATGTTAAAAACCTAAAAACCTAAACCTAAACTAAATAAAACCTAAAAATAAAATAAATAAAAATCTTAAAACCTAAATAAAAAAATAATAATAATAATAATAATAATAAACCTAAACCTAAACCAAAAAAAATAATAAATAAATAAAACTAAAATAAATAAAATGTAAATTAAAATAAAATAAAATAAAATAAATAAAATAAAATAAAATAAAACTAAACATAAAATAAAATAAGATAAACCTAAAAACTAATAAAAAACCTAAAATAAACCTAAAAACAAAATTAATAAAAACCTAAAACCTAAACTAAAAATAAAATAAAATAAAATAAAATAAACTAAACTAAGATAAATAAAACCTAAACCCTAAATTAAATAAAACAAAAAATAAACTAAAATAAACCTAAAAAACTAAAACAAACCTAAAACCTAAAACCTAAACCTAAAAAAATAAAATAAAATCTAAACCTAAACATGAAATAAAAAATAAAAACCTAAAAATAAAATAAAATAAAACTAAACATAAACCAAAACCTAAAAATAAATCTAACCTAAAATAAAATAAACTAAATATAATAATAAAATAATAAAAAAATAAATGATAAACTAAATAAATAAAATAAAATAAATAAACTAAACCTAGGGGCTTGATTAAAATACTAAACTCTACTCATCCTGACTCTCCCTCCCTCTAATAAGGCCACACCTAAATCCAAATCCTTACTGAGCCTAAACCTTGGGCCCCAAACCCTGGGCTTAGGCCCTGGGCCACTGGGCCCTAAATCCACACACAAACCTGAGCCCCACTGAAACTGGGCTTACCTATAGATGAAGGCCAAGGCCAGGACTGAAAACCCACTATCCTGATCCTAAGATCCTACCCTGCTGACCACTGCACAAACAGGCTAAGCAAACCTAATGACACAAACCTAGGCCTAAACCACAAAGCCATAAACATTAAAGCTAAACACAAACCTAAAACCACTAAATAAACTAAGATAAAGATAAATAAAACCTAAACTAAACTAAAAATAAAATAAACCTAAGAATAAAAACCTAAAAAATAAAATAAATAAATAAAAAAATAAAATAAACTAAATAAAATAAAATAAAACTAAATAAGAAACCTAAAACCAAAAATAAACCAAATAAAACCTAAAATGAATAAAATAAAAAACCTAAAATAAACTAAAAAAAACTTAAAATTAAAATAAAATAAAATAAACCTAAACCTAAACTAAATTAAACTAAACTAAAATAAATAAAACCTAAACCTAAATAGAAACTAAATTAAAAAAAATACCTAAACCTAAACTAAAAAATAAAACCAAAAAATAAACCTAAAATAAAGACCTAAAACCTAAACCTAAAATGATAAAATAGAAACCTAAACCTAAGCCTAAAATTAAAATAAAATAAACATATAAAATAAAATAAAACTCAACTAGAAAATAAACCTAAACCTAAACCTAAACATAAAAAATAAACAAAAGTAAAAAAATCTAACTAAAATAAATAAACTTAACAAAATAAAAAATAAAATAAACTAACATAAATAAAAAAAACTAAATAAAGCTAAACCTATCGGTTCACATAATTTAAAAAAAAAACCATAAACCCTAAATCCTAAACCCTAAACCCACAAACCATAAACCTTAAACCTGACAAAAACCCCAAACCCTAAACTCTAACCCTCACCCAACCATAAAGCATAAACCCTAAACCCAAACCATACCTAAACCACACCTAAACCCAGAACCCTAAACCCTAAACCTTAAACCCTAGATCCCAAACCCTAAACCTAAACCTAAAGTTCTGAATAAATTAGAAAATAAGCCTAAACCTTAAAACCTAATAAGCATAAACCTAAACTAGACCACAGAATGGAACCTTGATGGCATGAACATCAGTAAAAATCTTGATTTGGCAGTGGATGCAAAGGTGGAGGCGGAGGTTATTGTACTGGTGGTAGGGGATATGGAGGTGGTGGCCATAGTAGTGGTGGTTATGGAGGCGGGAGGGAGAGATTAGGGATATGATGGTGGATCTCACTACTCGAGAGGCCGGGGTGGTTCTGAGGGGAACTAGGTAAACTGAAGAATGGCCAATCCGATCTACTGCTTATGGAACTGTGTCTTTATAATAGAGACAACTCTAGTTATCTAGGGTTTTTGATTTGCTTTATGCATGCTCATTTTTAATCTCTGTTGTGGCTTCTATCTTAGAAAACTTGGTGTGTTACTTGGTTGATAAAATCAAAAAGAAGAAATGTTAAATATGAATTTATTCTCTATTAAAAAATACTAAAAACCCTAAATCCTAAATTAAAACCTAAACCTTAAACCTAAGACCTAAACCCTCAACCCTAAACCCTAAACCCTAAACCCTAAGCCCTAAAACCCTAAACTTTAAACCTTAAACCCTAAAACCAAAACCATAAACCCTAAACCCTAAACCCTAAAGTCTAAACTCTAAACCCAAACTGTAAACCCTAAATGCTCAACAAATCCCACAAACCCTCAAATAAACCTAAACCTAAACCCTAAAAGCTAAAAACCTATAAACTAAATAAAACCTAAAAATAAAATAAATAAAACAAAGCCAAAATAAAATTTTAAAATAAAATAAAATAAAAACCTAAACTTAAACCTAAACCTAAACCTAAACCTCAACCTAAACCTAAATTAAAATAAATATAACCTAAAGTAAAATAAAAAATAAAATAAACCAAAACATAAAAACCTAAATAAAATAAAAACCAAATGTAAAAAAAAAATCTAAAATAAAAAAATAATAATAACTAAATAAAACCTAAAAAAATAAACCTAAAAATAACCAAAAAATAAATAAAAATAAAACCTAAACACTAAACTAAAAAAAAACCTAAAATAAAATAAACAAAATAAAATAAACATAAACTACTAAATAAACTAAAATAAAATAAATAAAACCTAAACCTAAACCTAAATTAACTAAACCTAAAATCCCAAACTAAAAAAATAAAAAAAATAAAAAAACTAATCCAACTAAAAAAACCTAAAATTAAACCTAAAATAAAACAAAACCTAAACCTAAAAAAATAAATAAAATTTAAACTAAATCTAAAAAATAAAAAAATAAAGCTATTAAAAATAAAATAAAAATAAAATAAGAAAAAAATTACAAAATAAATGAAACAACATAAATAAAACTTAAAATAAACTAAGATAAAACCTCTATAAAAACTAAATAAAATATAAAAACTAAATAAAAAACCTGAACTAAAACCTAACTATCTAAACTAAAAGCTTCCTATGGAAACCTAAACTAATACTACCCTAAAAAAAAAAAACCTAAAACTGATAACCAAGGCCAATTAAAACACCCAAAACCCACACTGAGCCCTTCAGATTAACCCACCAAACTAAGAGCCACTTAATGGGCCCTGGGCTATCTTACCTATAAACTAAACCTATACCACAGGCTCCTAATCCTGATCTCTGAAAAACAACTCTAAACTCTGAAACAAATGAGCTCTAAACTGAAGAATAGAAAAAAGCTAAACTTAAACCCTAAACCACAAAACATAAACCCTAAAATAAAACCTAAACCATAGGTTTAAACATTAAACCAAACCTAACCTAAACTAAAAATATAAACCCAAACTTAATCCAAACCAAAATCTTAAACTAAACCCAAACCAAAACCTATAAACCCTAAACCTAAACTAAAACTTAACTTTAAACCAACTAACTAAACCCTAAACTTGAACCTAAAATAAATAAATTTAAAATAAACATAAACCCTAAAACATAATAAACATAAATTAAACTTAGAATATAAACCTTGTAAATACCATCAACCAAAAAGATCTCATAAAAATTATCATAGTGGTGGTGGGGATATAAGGTGCTAGTGGATATGGAGGTGGTGGTGAGTAGTGGTGGTTATGGAGGGCGGCGGAGGTTATAGGCATGGTTGTGGCAGAAGATCGGGATATGATTGTGGATCTACTTGAGAGGGAGTGGCTCTAATGGGAATTAGAGGCGAAGAACAACCAAAGATCAACTATGGAATTGTGTCTTTTCTGATAAGATGGTTCAAGTTATCTAGGGTTGTTGATTTGCTCTATGGATGCTCATTTTGATCTATGTAACTTGGGTCTTAGAAAAGTTTGAGTTACTTGGTTGATGAAATAAAAAAAGAAATGTTGAATTTGAATTTGTTCTCATTAAAAAAAAAGAAAATAAAAAAAATACTAAACCCAATAAAATAAAATAAATAAATAAAATCTATAATATAAAATAAATAATTAAACCTATAATAAAATCAAATAAAACTAAATAAAAATATAAACTAAAAATCCTAAAATAAATAAAAAATAAAACCTAAACCCTATAAAAAAAAAAAAATCTAAACCAAAATAAAATAAAATAAACCTAAACTAAACTAAACCTAAAACCTAAATAAATAAAATAAACTATAAATAAACCATACCTAAACTAAAAATAAAACATGAAAATAAACCTAAAAAATAAAACCTAAAACCTAAACCTAAAAAATTAAAATAAAAAACCTAAAACCTAAATAAATTAAAAATAAAACCTAAACATATAAAAAATATAATAAAAAAATAAAAGTAAACTAAAAAAAAAATAAACCTAAACTAAACCTAAAAAAACTAAAATAAAAAAAAAATAAAACTAAAATAAATAAACATAAAATTGATAAACTAAACAAAATAAAAAAAAACCTAAATGAAAATAAAAAATAAATTAAACTAAAATAAATAAAAAATAAACTAAATAAAACTAAACCTACCAGTTACCTTAATTTTAAAAAAATTTAAAATTAAAAAATAAAAAAATAAAGAAAACCTATATGCCTAAAATGTTAAAATAAAAACTATACAAAAAAAACCCTAAAACTAAAAAAAGTAAAATAAAATAAAATAAAAAAAAACCAAAACTAAACTATAAAATAAAAAACCTAAATAAAAAAACTAAACCTAAAATAAAAATAAATTAAACCAAAAATAAAATAAAATAAAAACTAAATAAAAACCAAAACCTAAAAAAAATCCTAAAAACAAATAAAAAAAATAAAACCTAAACCCTAAACAAGAAAAAAACCTAAGCCTAAAATAAAAATAAAATAAACTAACAAACAAAATAAACTAAACTAAAGATTAAACCTAAACCTAAACATATCAACAACCCCAACCTAAATCTAAATAAATAATAAAATAAACTATATAAAACTTAAATTAAAATTTAACTTGAAAACTAAAACTAAAGCTAAACTAAAAATAAAATAAAAACCTAAACCAAAACCTAAAATAAAAAATAAAACCTAAACATAAAAATAAAATAAAAAAAATAAAACTAAACCTAAACCTAAACTAAACATAAAAATAAACTATAATAAAAATAAAATAAAATAAATAAAATAAAATAAAATAAAGAAAAAATTAAATAAAAAAACCAATGAAATAACAAATAAATTAAGATAAATTTAAAAATTAAATAAACTAAAACCACAATTTACATAATTAAATAAAATATATAAATAAGTAAATAAACCTACCCTATGCCAAAACTAAAACAAACCCAAAGCCTAAATCCTGAGCCTACCCTAAAACCAAACCCCAAACCTAAACACTAAACTCAAACTATAAAATAGGCAAACCCTAAAAAAACCTAAACCAAAGTCCAAAACCCACAAGAAAGCTACTGAAAGAAACCTAAAACATAAACTATATAAAACCTAAAATAAAGATAAATAAAACTTAAACCTAAATAATTAAAAACCTAAAATTAAAATAAAATAAAAAACTACTAAAAAATAAAATAAAATAAATACTAAAAGAAATGAATAAAATAAAACTAAAAATAATAAATAAAACCTAAAATAAACTAAAATAAACTAAAATAAATAAAATAATAAATAAAACCTAAAGAAATTATATAAAAATAAAACTAAACTAAAAATAAACCTAAAAGAATAAACTAAACAACCTAAACTAAAAAAAAACCTAAAATAAAATAAACTAAATTAAAATAAAATAAAATAAATGTAAATAAAATATAAAATAAAATAATCTAAATAAATAAAACTAAAATAAATAAACCTAAACCTGATTTACTTAATTTTAAAATCATAAAAACTAATAAAACTAAACCAAAATCCCAAACCCTACCCTACCAACCCTAATCCTAAACCCTACGCTACACTACCCTACACCCTCCCTACCATAACAATACACACCACAACCTAAACAAAAACTAAACTAAATAAAAAACCTAAAATAAATAAATAAAACCTAAACCTAAATAAATAAAATAAAATAAAACTAAACCAATCTAAACCCAACCTAAAATATAAAAAATAAAATAAACTCAAATAAAATAAATTAAAATCTAAAAATTAAAATTAAATAAATTAAAAATAAAACCTAAATAAAATATCAATTTAAAATAAATAAATTAAACCCAATAAAAAAATAAAACCTAAAGCAAAATAAAAATAAACCTAAAATAAATAAAAAAAAAACCCTAAATAAAACCTAAACCTAAAATAAAAATATAAACTAAAACTAAGATAAACTAAACTAAAATAAAATAAATAAACCTAAACCTAAATCCAAAATAAACTAAACCTAAACCCTAAACTAAATAAAATAAAATAAACAAAATAAACTAAACCTAATCTAAAATAAAACATAAACTAAACCTAAACTAAAATCTAAAATGTAAACCTAAAAATAAAATAACCTAAACCTAAACATAAAATAAAAAAACCTAAAACCTAAAATAAAAAATAAAAACTAAACTAAACTAAAAAATAAACATAAACCTAAACCTAAACCTAAAAATAAACTAAAATAAAAACATAAACTAAAATAAATAAACATAAAATAAATATAAACTAAGAAAAATAAAAATAAACCTAAATAAAAAATATAAAATAAAATAAAATAAAAATAAATAAAATAAATTGAATAAAATAAATAAGCTAAACCTGGGTTTAGTTTAAAAAAAAAAATCTAAACCAAAAAACCCTAAACCTAACTACAAACCTAAAATAAATAAAATAAACTATGTAAAAATAAAAAATAAAAGTAAATAAAAATAAAAAATGCAGTAAACTCAAATAAATGAGAAATAAACTAAACAAAGCTAAACCTACCAGTTTACATAATTTTTCAAAAAAAATCCTAAACCTTAAATCATAAACCCTAAACCCTAAAAACTAAACCCTAAACCATAAACCCCAAACCCTAAACCCTAAACCCTAAAACCCTAAACTCTAAACCTAAACCCACAAACCCTAAACAAACCCTTGGCTATTCATATCATTGGTTACTCTTGGCTTTATTAGACCTATAATTACTAATGTGATCTAGCTATTAATAGGTGGTTGTTGCTCGATTAGCTTTCATCACTATGGGGTATTTTCCTTGTCTTGATGTTTCATCAGGTAAGTTTTGATTTTTTTGGCTATTCATTCTCATATTATGGTGGAATACTTAGGTGATGCTTCTCTTACAGGATTGGTGGCATCACTTTGCCATCTTGAATAGTGTTTCCTTTCATTTTAGAGTGTATTTTTTATTGCTTGGTATCGAGGAATTAAAGATCATATAATTTTCCTCTAGTGGTAGCAACCTTTGCCCTATGTAGTATGATGGCTGGGATGATTTCATTCATAATTTGGCTAGTAGTAGCACTTGTCATGTAACCCTTCCTTTGCAGTTTGGATGCTCATGTTTGCAGCTTTCTCATTCTGTTGTGACTGAGCTTGAGCTTTCTTTCACACACTTCTCTAAATTTCTCACAATTTATTTTATTTTTTTAGTTAATTTTTTTTTATCTTTACCTGTGCTAATTCCTTCTTTTAGGTGTTTTGGTTCATGTTGTTTCCTTGCAGGTTCCTTCTATGGAGGTGGAAAATACTTCTCTCATCTTCTTCTCGCTTTTGATGAAGGCTATCCTCTAGCTTTTCTTTTTTTGCTACTTTTGTATCTCTTGCTATTTTTCTTTTCGCTTTTCTTTTTTTTTTATTTTGGTTGCACTTAGATAGGGGATTCACTCTCTAGGCTGATTGTAGCTCTTTGAGCAGTAGTTATTGAGTTTATCCCCTCTTAAGGATCTTGTAACTCCCCTTTTTATGGCAATAAAATTCCCTTACATGGGGTTCTCTAAAAAAATACCCTAAACCCTAAAACCTACAATCCTAAACTTGAAACCCCAAACCCTAAACCCTAAACCTTAAAAACCTAAACCACACCTAAACTAACCCTAAAGCCTAAGAATGGGTAGAACCTTGACAAGGAACATCAGTCGGTAGGCTCGGTCTAGATCTAGCGAGGGAAGGCGGATGCAGTTATCACAATGATGTGCTTGGGGAATGGAGGTGCTCGTGGATATATAGGTGACTGTTAGAGCAGTGGAAATTATGGAGCCAATAGGAGCGACGAAGGCTACAACCGTGGTGGTGGTGGAGGGAGAGATTGAGGATATCTTTGGAAAATCCAGGAGAGGGAAGTTTTGATGGGCGGTGAAATTAAAGAATGGTCATCGATCTACAACTTATGAAACTGTCTTTATAGCAAGGATGATTCTAATTATCTAGGATTTTTGATTTGCTCTTTGGGTGATCAGTTTTGATCAAGGTCATCGCTTATGTCTTAGAAAACTTGGGGTGCTACTTGGTTGATGAAATTGAAAAGAAGAAATGTTGAATTTGAATTTGTTCCCTGTTCAAAAAAAAAACCTTAAACCTTAAACCCTAAAACCTACAACCCTAAACCTAAAACCCTAAACTCTAAACCCTAAATCCTAAACCCTAAATAAAAAATAAAAAAAAAAAAACCCAAAACGCTATAAACCCTAAACCTACAACGCTAAATACTAAACCTAAAAAACCTAAACCTAAACCTAAACCTAAACTAAAAACTATAAACCTAAAACTAAACTATACTAAATAAAATAAAACCTAAACCTAAACCTAAATTATTAAGTAAAATAAAATAAACTAAAAATTAACCTAAACCTAAATTTAAAAAATAAAACCTAAAAATAAACCAAAATAAAAACTAAAACCTAAGCAGTAAACTTAAAAAAAAACAAAACCTAAAATAAACAAAATAAAATAAACTAAAATAAACTAAATAAAATAAATAAAACCTAAACTTAAACTAAACCTTAAACTAAATAAAATAAAATAAACTAAAAAATAAAATCTAAAATAAAGCTAAAATAAAACTTAAAACCTACACTAAAATTAAAATAAAACCTAAACCTAAAAATACAAAATAAAATAAAATTGAACTAAAATTAGACATAAACCTACACATAAACCTTAAGAATAAACTAAAATAAAAAACCTAAAATAAATTAAATAAAACTAAGACAAATAAACTAAACTACATAAAAATCTAAATCAGATTAAAAAAATAAAATAAATAAAATAAAAACTTCTTGAATAAATTAAATAAACTGGACCTGGGTTTGCATATTTAAAAAAAAAAACCTAAGCCTGGCCCTAAACTCTAAACTCCAAATCCTGAGCCCCCTCTTTCCCAACCCTACTTGGCAAACCCAAACCCTAAATCCTAAACCTCTAAACCCTAAAACTGCTAACCCTAAGCCCCTGGCCCTAAACTGAGCCTACTAAAAACCCAACCTCTGACTAACCAGACCCAAAACCAAACCACAGTGCCTAAACAAGATTAAAGGCCTTACCAGGCCAAACACTAGGCCAAACCACTGACCTGGCCCAAACCTAAAACCACTCCTAGTCTGAGCCTAAACCTGTTGCTGGACAGCCAGATCACTGAGCCCTAAACCGAAACCTTACCTACCAAGATCCAGGCCCCAGACTGCGTACCACACAAGATCCTACATAAAGGCTTAAAACCTAAAAAAAACAAACCTAAAAAACCTAAAACTAAACAAAAAATAAATAAACCTAAACCTAAAAGATAAATGATAAACTTAAACTTAAAAAAAAACTAAAAAAAAACCCTAAACCTAAACCTATATCTAAAAAAAAATAAGATAAAAAAACTAAAAAAATAAATTTAAAATAAATAAACTAAACTAAATATGGTAAAAATAAACTTAAATAAAAATAAAAAATAAAATAAAATAAATAAATAAAATTATCTAAATAAACTAAATAAAACTTAAACATATATTGGTTTGGTTAATTTAAAAAAATAAAGCATAAGACCCTAAACCCTAAATCCTAACCCAAACTTAAACCCTAAACTCTGAAAGTAACCTAAGCCCTACATGGTCACCTCTGAACCACAAACCCTATCCCCAAACCACTAAACCCTAAGCCCTAAATACTAAACACTAAACCCTATAAACCCTAAACCACAAAGCTAAATACTAAAACCATAAACAAACCCTAAACTCTAACAAAACCACAAAACCACAAAACCTAAATCTCACAACCCTAAATCATAAACCCTAAAAGACCACAGAACCCTAAATCCTAAACTTTAAACCCCAACCCTATACCACTCTCTTAAACCCTAAACCCTAAACATAGGCTAAAGTTACTAAATAATTAAAAATAAAATACTAAAACCTAAAACCTAAACATAAACCTCAACCCTAAAAGGAAAAACCTTGACGGCGGAACATCCTCAGTGAGTTGATCTAGATGTGGAGGAGGCAGTGGTGTTTATCGCAATGGCGATAGGGGATCTGGAGGTACTGGATGACATGAAGGTGCTAGTCAGAGCAGTGGTGTTTATGGAGGCAGGAGGAGCGACGGAGGTTACAGCCGTGGTGGTGGTGGTGGAAGGAGAGATCGGGGATATGATGGTGGATCCAGCTACTCGAGAGGCCAGGGTGGTTCTGATGGGAACTAAGGAAACTACAGAATGACCAACCCAATTTGCTATTTATTGAAGTGTGTCATTATAGTAGAGATGATTCTAATTTTCTAGGATTTTTGATATGCTCTATCATGCTGAGTTTTTTATCTATATTGATGCTTGTGTCTTAGAAAACATAGTGTGTTACTTGGTTGATGAAATCAAAAAGTAGAAATGTTGAATCTGAATTTGTTCTTTGTTAAAAAAAACTGAAAACCCTAAACCCTAAACTAAAATTTGAACCCTAAACCTAAAATCTAAACCCTAAATCTTAAACGAAAACTTGAACCCTAAACCTAAAACCTAAACCCTGAACCCTAAAACAAACCTAAATACAAACCACAGACCCTAAACCTACCACACCCTAAACCACAAACCCACAAACCCTGAGCCACTAAACCCTAAACCTACTAAACCCAAACCCTAAACCCTAAAACCCACAAACCCTAAATCCTAATCCTAAATCATAAACAAATAGTAAAATCCTAAACCATAAACCCCAAATGCTACCCCAAAATAAACCCTAAACCCTAGCTAAAAACCTAAACTTAAGCTAAATAGAACTTGAAAATAAAATAAATAAAAAATCTAAATAAAAATAAAATAAAAAAATAAAAATAAAACATAAATAAAACCTAAACCTAAAATTAAAATAATAAAATAAATAAACTAAAATAAATAAATAAAAGCCTAAAACTAAAAATAAAACCTAAATAAAATAAAAATAAACCTAAAATAAAATAAAATAAAATAAAAACTAAATAAAATTTAAACCTAAAACTAAACAAAATAAAACTTAAAAATAAATAAAAATAAAACATAAAAGAAACTATAAAAATACCTAAACCTAAAATAAAATAAAATAAACCTAAACCTAAACTAAAATAAACTAAAAAATAAATAAAACCCCTAAACCTAAAAATAAACTAAACCTAAACCTAAACCAAAACTATATAGAATAAAATAAACTATAAATAAACCTAAACCTAAACTAAAAAAATAAAACCTAAAATAAAATAAAAATAAACACTAAAACGTGAAACATAAAAAAAAATTAAATAAAACCTAAACCTAAACTTAAAATAAGAAATAAAACCTAAACCTAAAAATAAAATAAAAATAGAACTAAACTTAAAATGAACCTAAACTACCTAAACCTAAACCTAAATAAAATTAAAAACACAAAGTAAAACAAATAAACCTAAAATAAATAAACTAAACTAAATAAAATAAAATAAACCTAAATTTAAAATTAAAATAAACTAAAATAAATAAAAATAAACTAAATAAAGACCTATGGTTTACCTAATTTAAGACAAAAATAAATATAAAAAACTAAAAATAAAAAAAACCCCTAAACCCTAAACCATAAACCCTAAACCCTAAACCCTAAACCTAAACCTTAACCCCTAACCCTAAAGCCTAAACCCTAAATCATAAAACCTGAGCCTACCACCCCAAACACCACAAACCTAATCTCTAAACCCTAAACCCTAAAACCAACTAAAGCCTAAACTTAAAAAATAAAATAAATGCAAAAAAACTAAACCTAAATTACTTGAAAAAAATTAAAATAAAATAAAAACCTAAACTAAAACCTAAACCAAAACCAAAACCTAAAAATAAATTAAAATAAAAAATAAAATTAAAATAAAATAAATTGTAGCCTAAAGTAAACTAAAAAGTAAAATAAACCTAAAAATAAAAAACCAAAATAAAATAAAAATAAAATAAATCTAAAATAAAAAAAATAAAAACAAAATAAAAACTTAAACCTAAAAAAATTAAAAATAAAAAAAAATCTCAAAATAAATAATATATAAAACCTAAACCCTAAAGTAAAAAAATCTGAAAGATAAATAAAATAAAATAGATAAACCTAAACCTCAACTAAAATAAACTAAACTAAAATAAATAAAACTAAACCTAAACCTAAAACTAAATAAAATAAAATAACCTTAATAAACCTAAACATAAATAAAGAAATAAATCCTAAAATAAACCTAAAATAAAATCATAAAACCTAAAACTAAACAAATAAAATATAAATATAAATCTAAACCTAAAAATAAAAAAAATAAAACTAAAAGTAAAAATAAAATAAATTATAAAATAAACAAAAACCTAATTCTAAACCTAAAAAATAAATTAATAATAAACCTAAACTAAAATAAATAAACTAAACTAAATATAAATAAAATGAAACCTAAATAAAATAAAAAAAATAAAATAAACAAATTAAATGAAAATAAACTAAATAAAGTAAATAAGCCTAAACTAATCGGTTAAATTAAAAAACCCTAAACCTTAAGTCCTAAACCCTAAACCCTAAACCCTACTCAGCTAAACCTTAAACACAACCTTTCCATAAAACCACAAACCCTAAATCTAAGCCCAAATAAATAAAATCAAAATCAAAACTCTAACCCTTTGTAAACAAACCTATAACCCTAAACCCATGCTACCTAAATAAAACTAAACATAAACTAAACTAAACTAAAATAAAATAAAACCTAAACCTAAACCTAAACCTAAACTAAAAAAATAAATAAAATAAATAAACATAAACTAAATAAAAAAATATAAATATAAATAAATAAACTAAACTAAATAAACATAAACCTAAACCTAAACCTAAACTAAACTAAAATAAACTAAACTAAACTAAACCTAAACCTAAATTTAAACATAAACTTAAACTAAATAAACAAAAAAAACTAAATAAATAAACTAAAATAAATAAAACTAAATAAAACTAAATAAAGATAAATCTAAATTAAAATAAAATAAAACTAAACTAAAATAAAGTAAATAAAAAATAAAAAATAAACTAAATATAAATTAAACATAAAAGAAATAAAACCTAAACCTAAGCTAAACTAAACTAAATAAATTAAACTTAAATAAATAAAATAAAGTAAAAAAATAAAACATAAATTAAATAAACAAACCAACACCTTAACCTAAACATAAACCTAAACTAAAATAAATAAACTAAATTAAATAAATAAACCTAAAATAAATAAATAAATAAAGAAAATAAAATAAAACCTAAACTTAATCTAAATTAAATTAAATAAATAAACCTAAACTAAAATAAAAAAATTAACCTAAACCTAAAATGAAACCTAAATAAAAATAAAACCTAAACCTAAACCTAAAAAATAAATAAAAAAACCTAAACCTAAATAAACTAATAAACCTAAGCTAAAATAAACATAAACTAAAACTAAATAAAATAAGGTAAATAAACCAAAAACTAAATAATATAAACCTTAACCTAAACAAATAAAACTAAATGAAAATAAAACCTAAACTAAAACCTAAACTAAAACTAAACCTAAACTAAAATAAACCTAAACTAAATAAAACTAAACTAAATAAAACCTAAAATAAACCTAAACTGGCTAAACTTAAAATAAAAAAGTAAAACTAAAAAAATAAACTAAACCTAAACTAAATAAACTAAAACTAAACAAAAAATAAACTAAATAAATAAATTGAATAAAACCTAAAACTTAAATTAAAATAAATAAAATAAATAAAATAAATAAATAAACTAAACTAAATAAAAGAATCCTAAAACTAAACCTAAAACAGAAAATAAACTAAACTAAATTAAACTAAATAAAACCTAAACCTAAACTATGAATAAACTAAATAAAATAAATTAAATAAACTAAACTAAAAAATAATCCTAAACCTAAATAAAATAAAAAAAATAAAACTTAAACTAAACCTAAACCTAAACCTAAACTAAAACCTAAATTAAATTAAAACCTAAACCTAAACCTAAACCTAAACTAGATAAACCTAAACCTAAACCTAAACCTAAACGTAAACTAAAGTAAATAAACTAAACTAATATAACCTAAAATAACCTAAACCTAAACTAAACTAAACTAAATAAAAATACAATAAACTAAAAATAAATAAACCTAAACCTAAACTAAAAATTAACTAAATAAACTAAACTAAATAAATAAACCTAAACCTAAACTAAACTAAAAATAAACTAAAATAGAACGAAACCATATAAAATATACCTAAACTAAATAAATAAAATAAAATAAAATAAACTAAAATAAATACACATATAAATAAAATAATAAATAAAATAAATAAACTAAAATAAAATAAACTAAAATAAACCTAAACTAAATCAACTAAACTAAATAAACATAAACTAAACTAAATAAACTAAGACCAACTTAAAACCTAAACCTAAACTAAACTAAACTAAACTAAAAATAAAATAAACCTAAACCTCAACTAAATAAAATAAACCTAAATTAAACTAAATTAAACTAAAAATTCCTAAAAATAAACCTAAACCTAAAACCTAAAACTAAACCTAAACAAACTAATTAAAAAACCCTATTGAAACCTAAACCTAAACCCAAAAAAACCTAAAATAAATAAATCCCAAACCTAAAATAAACATAAAACCTAAACTAAATCAACCTAAACCTAAATTAAACTAAACCTAAAAAAATAAACATATTCTTAAACCTAAATAAACCTAAACCTAAATAAAATAAATCTAAATAAACCTAAACAGATAAACTAAATAAAATAAACTAAATAAAAATAAACCTAAACCTAAAAAAAATAAAATAAATAAAAAATAAGTAAACTAAAATAAATAAACTAAAATAAATAAACTAAACCTAAACTTAAACTAAAATAAACTAAATAAACCCAAACTACTAAACTAAACCTAAAAACTAAATAAAATTAAATAAAAATAAATAAGACTAAATAAACCTAAATAAACCTAAACCTAAATTAAAATAAAATTAAACTAAAAACTAAACCTGTAAAAAAAACTAAATAAAGAACTAAAATTAAACTAAATATAATAATAAGATAAACCTAAACTAAACTAATAAATAAATAAACTAAATAAATAAAATAAAAAACTAATCTAAATTAAAACCAACTAAAATAAGAAAATTAACCTAAACCTAAATAAAACCTACCTACTAAACCTAAACCTAAAACCTAAATAAATAAACCTAAACCTAATACCTAAATAAACCTAAACTAAAATGGTAAAACTAAATAAAATAAAATAAATAAACCTAAACCTAAATAAAATAAGCCTAAACCTAAATAAACATAAACTAAACCTAAAACAAATAAAAACTAAAATAAAACTAAACTAAACTTAAACTAAACTAAATAAATTTAAACCTAAAAATAAACTTAAACTAAATAAAACTAAACTAAATAAAACCTAAATAAACCTAAAATAAATAAACCTAAACCTAAACCTAAACTTAAAATAAATAAAAAATAAACAAAATAACTAAATAAAATAAACCTAAAACTAAATAAACTAAGCTAAACTAAACTAAATAAATAAAATTAAACTAAATTAAATAAATTAATTGAATAAAACCTAAAGCCTAAATTAAAATAAATAAATATACTAAACTAAATAAACTAAACCTAAAACAAATCCTCATAAATAAAACTAAACTAAAATTAAATAAATAGAACCTAAACCTAAACTAAAATAAACTAAACAAAATAAACTAAATAAACTAAATAAAAGAAATAATCCTAAACCAAATAAATAAACCTAAATAAAAATAAAAATAAAACTTAAACCTAAACCTAAACCTTAACATAAACCTAAACTAAATTAAAACCTAAAGCCAAACCTAAACCTAAACTGGATAACCTAAACCTAAACTTAAAACTAAACTAAAGTAAACTAATATAACTAAATAAACTAGACCTAAACCTAATCTAAACTAAACTAAACTAAATAAAATAACAAACCTAAACTAAAAAATCAACTAAATACACTAAATTAAATAAATAAAACTAAACTAAAAAAAATAAACTAAATTAGAACTAAAACTAAATAATATAAAAAACCTAAACCTAAAACTAAACTAAATAAATAAAATAAAATAAAATAAACTAAATAAACCTAAACCTAAACTAAGTAAATAAAATAAATAAACTAAATAAAATAATCTAAAAATAAACCTAAACTAAATAAACTAAATGAAATAAACATTAACTAAACTAAATAAACCTATGACCTAAACCTAAACCTAAACCTAAGACTAAACCTAAACTAAACAAAACTAAACTAAAATAAATAAAATAAACCTAAACCTAAAATAAATAAAATAAACCTAAATTAAACTAAATTAAACTAAATAAACCTAAAATAAACCTTAACCTAAACCTGACCTACAAACTAATATAAACCTAAAACCTAAACAAAACCCTAAATCAAACCTACCAAACTAAAAATAAATAAAACTATAAACTAAAGAGCTAAACCAAACTAAAATAAAATCTAAACCTGACTAAAATAAACATAAACCTAAACCTAAATAAACCTAAACCCAAAATAAACCTAAACCTAAAAATAAACATTAACATAAACCCAACCTAAATAAAACCTAAAACCCACATAAACCTAAACTAAATTAAAACTAACCAAACCTAAACTAGATAAACCTAAACCTAAACTTAACTAAACCTAAACCAAATAATACTAAAATATAACCTAAATAAACCTGGACCCAAACCTAAACTAAACTAAACTAAACTAAATAAAATATAACAATAAAATCTAAAATCACAAATTAAATAAATAAACCTAAACCTACTAAATAATAAACTAAATTAGAACTAAACTAAATAAAATATGAACCTAAACTAAACCTAAACTAAACTAAATAAAATAAAATATAAAATAAATAAATAAACTAAAATAAATAAAATAAAATAAATAAAAAAAAATAATAAAAATAAACCTAAACTAAATAAATAAAAATAGACTTAACTAAACTAAAATAATAAAATGACCTAAACCTAAACCTAAACCTAAGACTAAACCTAAACTAAACAAAACTAAACTAAAATAAATAAAATAAACCTAAACCTAAAATAAATAAAATAAACCTAAATTAAACTAAATTAAACTAAATAAAACCTAAAATAAACCTTAACCTAAACCTAAACCTATAACATAAACTAATATAAACCTAAACCTAAACCTAATTAAACAAAATAAAATGAGCCTAAACCTAAATAAACTAAACTAAATAAATAAACTAAACTAAACTAAACTAAAGCTAAAACCTAAAATAAATAAATCTAAACCTAAACCTAAAATAAACATAAACCTAAACTAAAAACTAAATAACCTAAACCCAAAATAAACCTAAAAAAAATAAACATAACATAAATAACTAAATAAAAAAAAACCTAAAACCTAAATACCTAAATAAATAAATAAACTAAAAATAAAATAAACCTAAACCTAAAATCAAACTAAATAAACTAAACTAAAAATAAACCTAAACCTAAACCTAAACCTAAACTAAAATAAACAAACCTAAAAAATAAAGTAAATTAAGAAATAAATAATTCTAAATCTAAACCTAAATAAACTAAATAAATAAAATCCTAAACCTAAACTAAAGTAAATAAACTAAAATCAATATAAAATAAACTAAATAAAATAAACCTAAAAATAAACCTAAAACCTAAACCTAAACTTAAATTAATTAAACCTAAAAGACTAAATAAACTACAACTTAAATAAAATAAATTCTATACTACACACCTATAAACCTAAAATAAAACCTTAAATTGAAGCTAAAAAAAAATAAATAAAACCTAAACATAAACTTAAAAAATAAAAATAAAGCCTAAACCTAAAAATAAAAAATAAAAATAACTCATAAAAATAAACCTAAATCTAAACAAAAAATAAAACCTAAAAATAAAATTAAAAAATAAAATTATAAATAAAACTCAACTGAAAATTAAATTTAAACATTAACCTAAACCTAAAAAATAAACTAAAATAAAAAACATAAACTAGAATGAATAAACTAAACTAAATAAAAAATTCTTAAATGAAAATAAAAAAAATAAAATAAACTAAAATAAATAAAAAAATAAAATAGACTAAACCTACTTGGTTTAAATTAAAAACCCTAAACCCTAAATCCTAAAACCCAAAATAAACTAACCCTAAATCATAAACCCTAAAAAACCCTAAACCCTAAACTAAACCCCAAACCCTAAACCCCAAACCCTACCAAACCTACTAAACCTAAACCTTGCATAATAAACTAATAAAGACTAAACTAAACTAACTAAAATTAAAATAAGATAATAAACTAAACTAATAAACTAATAATAAATAACTAATTATAAACTAAAACACAAACTAATACTAACTAAACTATAACTAAATAATAACTAAAAACTAATAAGCTAATAATAATAAACTAACAAACTAACTAAATTAAACATAAACAAAAAACCCCACTAATAAATTATTTAAAAATAAAATAATAATAATAAAAACTAAACTAAACCTAAAAAATAAACTAAAAATAAACTAATAAATAATTAAATTAACCATAATAATAATAATAATTAACTAATAAACTAAACCCTAAAACTAACTAATAAATAAATAAACTAAATAATAAAACTAAAACCCAAACTAATAATACCAAACTAATTAAACTTAATAATAAATAATAAACTAAAACTAATAAAATATCTAAAATAATTAATAAATATAATAATAATAATAAAACTAAAACTAATAACTAAACTAAAATAATAAACTAATGAGTCAACCTAATAATAAACTATAAATAATAATAACTAAAACTAATAATATAACTAAAAAAACTAATAAACTAAAACTAAATAACTAATAACAAATAACACTAAACTAATAATAAAATAAATTAAATAAAATTAATAACTAAACTAATAATAATAATATTAAATCAAACTAATAATAAACTAATTAATAAATAAAACCTAAATAAATATACTAAATTTAATAATAATTAACAAACCTGAAATTAACTCATAATAAACTAAATGATAATAATAATAAAAAAAATAAACTAAAGTAAAACTAATAACATAAACACTAAAATAATAATAAAACCTAATAACATAAAACTAACACCTAAACTAAATAAATAAACTAAACCTAAACCTAAACTACCTAAATAAAACCTAAAAAATAAAAAATAAATAAAATAAACCTAAACCTAAACTAAATTATATAATAAACTTAAAAACTAAAAATAAAATAAAAATAAACCTAAACTTAAACCCAAGCTAAACTAAACATAAACCCTAAACCTACACTAAATGATAAACTTAAACCTAAACCTAAAATAAAACCTGGCCTAAAAACATAAACTGAAACCTAAACCTAAACCTAAACATGAACCTAAACCTAAACCTAAACCTAAACTAAATAAATAAACTAAACTAAATAAAAATAAACCTAAACCTAAACTAAATAAACCTAAACTAAACCTAAATAAATATACATAAAATAAAAATAAACTAAATGAACTAAACTAATAAACTAAACTAAATAATAAAACCTAAACTGAACATAAACCTAACCTAAACCTAAAAAATAAAAATAAACCTAAACTTAAACCTAAACCCTAAATAAATAAAAAATAAACTAAATAAATAAATAAACTAAATAAATAAAAATAAAAATAAAAATAAATTAAATAAACTTAAACTAAATAAAATAAACTAAACTAAAAACCTAAGCTAAAATAAACTAAATAAAACCTAAGCCTAAATAAACTTAAACCTAAATAAATTAAATCAACTAAAGTAAATAAATAAACCTAAACTAAATAAAATAAACTCAATTAAAACAAACGTAAAGCTAAACCTAAATTAAAACTAAATAAACCCAAACCCTAATCCTTAACCAAATAATAAACTAAACCTAAACCTAAATAAAACTAAATAAAACTAGATAAAACCTAAACCGAAAATAAAATAAACCTAAATAAATAAAATAAAATAAAATCAGCTAAATAAATAATAATAAAATAAAATAAAACCTAAACTACTACTAAAAATAAATATAAAATAAAATAAATAACAATAAATCTAAACCCTAAATCTAAACCTAACCCAACCAAACCCTACCCTAACTAAACCCTAAATCATAAAACAGGCAAACTAAATTAACCTAAAAACCCAAAGCCTTAACCACAGCTAAAACATAAATCCAACCTAACTTAAACCTAAATAAAAAATCTATAAACTAATTCTAAAACCTGACACTAAATAAACTACAATACTAAACTTAACTCCTAAATAAAACTATAATAACAAACTCTAAAATCTTAAAATCAAAAAAGAACAATCCTAAACTAAACCTAAAAACCCTAAGCCACACCCTAAACCTAACCACAAACATAAACCCACAACACCAAACCTTATAACTAAACCCTAAATCCCATTTGAGAAATTCTTTCGGTGCATTTTTCTATTAATCTTTGTTGAAATGACACATGCAAATTAATTTTATGTAGTGTCTCTTTTAAGTTTAGGCTCTGATCTAAACCTAAACATTAGTTTAATCTTTTCATAATTTTAGAAGATAATGATACTTCAAATTTGTTCATATACTCATTTATAATTTTGGTGCTTTGTTAAATTCTAAATAATTGATCTTAGTATGATAAATACAAGTATTTTTTTAACAACAATTCCATTTCAACCATGAAATAACTTGTCTAAACCCAATCTTCCTGGCGCTTTATTTCTATCTTGTATATTTTTGCTTAGAAATATGTTTTTATTTTATAAATTCTAATCTTCTAGGCTCACTAAAACCCTAAACCCTAAACTAACTCTAAAACTAACCCTAAATCCTAAAACTAATTCTAAACTCTAAACTCTAAACCCTAAACCCTAACCTCTAAACCCTAAAACCCTAAACCCTAAACAAACCCTAAACCCTAAACCCAAAACCTTAAAAACTAAACCCTAAAAATATAAAAACTTAAACCTAAATTAAATAAAACCTAAAAATAAAATATCTAAAAAAACCTAAAACTAAATAAAATAAAAAAATAAAATAAAATAAAAACATAAACTAAAACCAAAACCTAAACCTAAAAATAAAATAAAATAGAATAATACAAATAAACTAAAATAAAATAAATAAAAACCTAAATGAAACTAAAATATATATAATAAACCTGGAATAAAACCTAAATACAATAAAAACTAAACAAAATAAAAATCAAATAAACCTAAAATAAAGTAAAAAAAATAAATAAATAAAAACCTAAACCTAAAAAATAAAGCTAAAAATAAATCCAAAACCTCAAACTAAAAAAAAAAATCTAAACCTAAAAGAAAAATAAAATAAATAAAATTAAATAAACTAAACCTAAACTAAAATAAACCAAATTAAAATAAATAAAACCTAAACCTAAAATAAAATAAAATAAAACTAAAACTAAAAAATACATCAACCTAAACCTAAACCTAAAAATAAACTAAAATAAAAACCTAAACTAAAATAAGAAAACCTATAATAAATAAACTAAACTAAATAAAAAAATAAACCTAAATAAAAATAAAGAACAAGATAAACTAAAATAAATAAAAAATAAACTAAATAAACCTAAACCTACTTGTTTACTTAATTAAAACACTACCATAAACCTAAATCCAAAATAAATCCACAAACCCTAAACCCTAAACTCTAAACTAAACCATCTATCAATAACTACCCAACCTAAACTACCTAAACCCTAAATCCTCCAACCTACCCTAAACTCTAAACTCTAAACCCAAATAAAACCCTAAAACCCCAACCACAAACAAAACCCACTAAATCACCACTTACTCCCCTTAAACTATAAAACCTAAACCCTAAAGTAAACCATAAACCTTAAACAATGTAGCCTAATAAACCTAAACCTAACCACAATCCCATCCTTAAAATAAACTAAACCCAAACTAGCCCAACCCAAATCCTAAAATAAACTAAAAAAAAATTAAAAATTAAAAAATAATAATAAAATAATAAAAATAAAATAAATAAAAATAAAAAAATAAAAAAAATAAAAAAATCTAAACTAAATAAAAATATAAAATATAAAAAATAAAAGATATAAAAAAAATAAAAATAAATAAACTAAACCCAAAAGCCTCCTAAACCGTGACGCTCTCTAGCGATTGTGTTTTCCCTTTCATTTTCCTTACGGCTTGGCTGATTTCTGATCATTCTTGATCGTATTTTTGATCATTTCTCTCTGATTGGCCGCTAATGTGAGTTACCCTTTGCTCTTTCAATGGCGAAGGAGCTACTTTCAGCTGAGCTTTTGAACTTGGAGGCAATCAATTTACATGGAATTTTGGATAAATCATCGCTACTCACTTGTTAAGTCCTTCAAGCATGCATTATCTAGTAAGATCCTTTCCCCCAATGCTTCGGTGAATTTGATCTCAACCTCATTTCGTGGGATGCCTGTTGTTTTGTGTTCGGATCTTGACGTGGAAAAGTTGGTGAAGCCTTTTGAATTCTCTTTAGTTGGTAAATTTTCCTTACATCGGCCAAATCTCGATAACATCTGATCTTTTTTCCATAGCCTTAAACTTTCAGGCATTTTCACTTTCGGATTGATTGATCCTGGGCATATTTTAATTCAGCTATCTAATGACTTAGATTATTCTAGAGTTTTTGCCCGTCGCTCTTACTTTGTGCTTAATTATCAAATGTGACTTCTGAAATGGTCTCCTTTTTGTGATATAAAAGAGAAATCCCTAATTGTTCTTATATGGCTTGCTCTTCCAAATATGAGAATACATTACATCACACATCAAGTTCTCTTTGCGGTTGGGGCTCTCTTTGGTCGACCTCTTCAAATTGATCAGGTCACCGTTGTGAAATCATGACCTTCTGTTGCTCATATTCTGGTTGAGATTGTTATTACTAAAAAGCATCCTAAAGAAGTTTGGATCGGATCTGAGAAATTTGGTTATAATCAAAAAGTGGAATTTGAGAATTTTCCTGTCTTTTGCACACATTGTAATATTCATGGCCATGATCATTCTGAATATTTTGTATTGCATCCTCATCTTAAAAAGAATAAATTATCAGATCCTAATCCTACTCTATCAAATGAAAAAATCAATAAATTTTCTTATGTGCCTAAAGTCACTCAAAATTGGAATCATCCCCCTACACCTACTCCTTTTCTATCCATTGATTTGCCTATGGAGAGCAATCTGAGCATGTTAAAAATAATGCATATGAGGTTCATGAGGAGGCTAATGATAACTTAATTAACATTGATTCTAATTGTAATATTTTGGCTCTTCAAGACAATACCATGACTGGTCTAACTTTTCTTTTGGTTAGTCATATGAACCCTAGTGGTGATTTGAATGGAAACTTCAGGTTAGATCAAAATTTGAAAATAAATTTTGGAATTGATCCTTTGATGAAAGAACCAAATCTAAAAACTGATGATTCTTTGATGATGGAATAAAATTTGAAAAGTAATTTTGAAGCTGAGCATGAAATCTGTGCTATTAATGGCTTCACAACCTCTCCTTCTCCTACCCTTCAGAGTGATACACATGCTAACCCTCTTTCTTAGCTTAGTTCTAACATTGAAGAAGGAGAAATTACCATTAGGAATGCTTTGACTGATACAGGTTCTA
Source organism: Cymbidium sinense (assembly GCA_021442155.1). NCBI lineage: Eukaryota > Viridiplantae > Streptophyta > Magnoliopsida > Asparagales > Orchidaceae > Cymbidium > Cymbidium sinense. Next base: position 36,245 of record JAKCPB010001281.1, read on the forward strand.
TTCTAAATATCACAAATCACTCTCTATCAGATGGGGATACTTTGGACAAAGATAGACCTTTTCAAACTATTTTTAAAAAAAAATCCCTTAAAGCTAGAATGTTCACTAATAGCTCCACTAGAACTACTAGATCTTCTCTAACTTTCCATAAATAACTGCTTCTTGTTTTCTTTTCTTCTTGCTTTTTATTTCTTTTGTAATCTCTTTTCCTTTCCTTCTTATTTTATTATGATCAATTTTCTAATTTGGAATGTTCGGGGTATTGGGACTCTCATTGTCCGCAACCGTATTAGAAGACTTTGCCCTATTCATAACATAGCCTTACTTGTTGTTATTGAACCATTCATACACTCTTCTAAGATTAATCATGTTGCTAGAATGCTTGGCTTTCAAAATTTCTTTTATAATATTAGCAATAAAACTTGGTGTTTTTAGAATAATTTAGTCAACATCTCTATCCTTGATGATCTTCAACAATTGGTTAATGTCCACATCTCTTTGGGTGAATTTTTTGCTCTTGGTTCCTTTATTTATGCTTCTTGTAATAGAGCTGGTAGGAACATCCTTTGGGATAACTTAAGATCCTTTGCCTCCTCAATCAATAAACTCTGGTTGGTTGGGGGTGATTTCAACACTATTCTCTCTTCCTCAAAAAGAAGGGGAGGTTGCTCTCCTAACATTCATTCCATGGAAGATTTTTCTAATATGATTCTTGATTGCATTGATATTGGCTTTTAGCTCCACATTGGCATAACTCTAGACTCTAGCGGATAGGAATCTTTTAATTCTCTTTGGATTAATCAATGACCTTCTAAACATTTGAGTAGAACTTTCTAATCATGCTTCACTTTTGATTTCTCAAAATCTCGAGATTATCCTCCCCAACTTCTTTTAGATTCCAAAATATGTGGATCCAACACATTAATTTCATCAATGTTGTATCCATTAATTGGATGGCTCCTCTTCATCTAGATAATTCTGTTAAGGGCATGATTTGCCTCTGGTTGAAGCTTCAAAGGCTTAAACAAAACCTAAATTGGTAGAACAAGAATCATTTTAAAAATCTCTTTGCCAATCTCAAAAATATGGAACAATTAGTTTGTTCTCGAAGATGTTGTTTTGGTTCTACTAAACTTGAGGAGTTGAATGAAGCTAAAGATAACTTGTAATTATCGAATATGGAAAATCTGGCGACAAAAGAGGCGCTATGACTTATAATAGTACTTCCATGCTCTCTTTCAAAAAAAAGCCTTAACCTCTATTAAAAAAATTAAAAATGATAACGATAGCTGGATCACTGATAATAATGATATTAAAGATTCTATCATAGATCATTTTAAAAACCTATTAGACAACAACCCTTCCGTAGAAGCTCTCTCTAACTCACATATGATTCCCTCATCGATTACTAATGATGACAACCACTTGCTTAGTTTGCATCCTACAGAGCTGAGATTGGTAGTATTCTTAATCGCATGAACACTGATTCTATTGCTGGCCCTGAAGGCTACACCACTCAATTTTTTTTAGCATTATTGGCCTATTATTAAGTCTAACCTTGTTGATGTTGTCGATTTTTTGAAATCCTTTACCTAGATATTTTTTTAGCACCCATTATTCTCATTCCCAAAATTAATAATCCGAATCTTGGCGATTTGGACCTATCGCCTTTGCACCTTCTTTCATAAACTCATTATTAAATTAATTAATAGAATTAGTCCTCGCCTAAAATTATTTCCCCAACCAAACGGCTTTTGTTAAAGGTAGAGCTATATCTGACAACATTCTTCTAGCCCGAGAGCTGATTCATGACATTGATGCTTCTACCAGAGGTGATAACATCCTTTTCCAACTGGACATCTCTAAAGCTTTTGACAACCTCTCTTGGAATTTCTTCTTCCAAATTCTTCATTTGTTTGGTTTTTCTGACTATTTTATCCACCTCATTAAAAATTGTATTACCAATGTTTGGTTCTCCGTTATCATGAATGGTGAGTCCCTAGGTTTTTTCCCTTCGATGCATGGTTTGGACAAGGAGAACCCTTATCTCCCTCTCTTTTTATTATTTTTGTTGAATATCTTTCAAGGAGCCTTAATGATCTTTTCAACAATAATCTTCAAATATTTTTTAGAACTCAAGGTGGTCTTCCTGTCTCTCATCTTAGTTTTGCTGATGAATTTATAATATTTTGCAATGCCTCTATTCATCACATTAAAACTATTAAGAATCTTTTAAATAAAATTGGTAACGAAAGTGGTCTCTTTCTTAACGAAGGTAAAAGTTATTTCATTCCTTCCTCTAAAATCCCTAGTAATAGGATCAACCAAATCTTGAGAATTACTAATTTTTAGCAACAACAACTTCCTATTAAATATCTTGGTGCTCCACTTTTTAAAGGTCAAAAAAGATCACATCTCTTTGATGAGCTAATCCAAAAAATCTCTAATAAAATTTCTATTTGGGAATTCCATTTACTCTCATTTGATGGTAGGCTCACTTTGATTAAGAGCACCCTTAACTCCATGCCTTTATATCTCATTCAAACCATTGTGCCGACCAATTCTACCATTAACAGAATTGAGCACCTCCTTAACAAATTCTTGGGGTTCTCAATTCTTCTAAAATGCATTGGACCTCTTGGTATAAAAGTCGTGGCACTCTTGCTGAAGGTGGTCTTGGATGTAAGCCAATCAAGAAAGCTATCACTGCTTTTTCCTATAAACTTTGGTGGAATTTTAGGAGCAACAATAGTCTATGGGATATAATTTCATGACTGCCAAATACTGTCAGGGTAAACACCCTCTCATTTGTCCCTATAAAGCAGGAGACTCTCCTATCTGAAAAAGACTTTGTTCCATCAAATGGGAAGCCGAATCATTAATATCTTAGGGGATTAACTCTAGAACGTCTTTCTTTTGGCAAGATAACTGGACTGGAGGTGGGTCAATTGATGATTTACTCTCTACCCACTCCACTGTTGCTATTAAAGTGAACTCTTTCTGGAAGAATAATATGTGAAACAATAGTAAGCTTACTGATTGTATTCCTTTCTCTCTTTTAAATTAGCTTACTACTATTCCTATCACTCATAGCAATCTTGATCAGATCCTTTTTAAGCTTTCTGAAAATGGTGATTTCAACCTTAAAAATATTTGGATTCATATTAAAGAAGCTCATGATTTCTCCAATTTGTTTTTCAAACTTTGGAATAACACTATTCCTATTTATTATTTTGTTATTTTGAAAACTTCATCCCTATTGACTCCTTCATGTGGGGTAAAGGTTTCTACTTACCTTCAAAATGCTACTATTGTTTTCACATTGAGAATGTGAATCATGTTTTTGTTAACAGAGCCATTGCTTCCAAACTTTGGATGTGGTATGATGATCTCTTTAACATTGTCAAATTCAATGGCTCCTTAACTTTATACTAACTTCTTGAAGTTTATTTTGAAAACACTATTAAAGGCCACATTAAAGTCATAACTGTTATCACTCTTATTTGGTTCATATGGATGGGCGAAATGATGCAAAACATCGTGGGATTCTATGGACCACATGAGGATAATTGCTAGAATTAAAAATAAAATCGTGACTTGTTTAATGCCAATTTAATTAACTACAATCTATTCAAAGGTCAGAAATTTGTGGCTAATAAATTGGGTTTTAACTTCGGATCAATGACAAGATTGTTTATTGGGTAAAACATCATGCTAATACTATTAAAATTAACGATGGCTGTCTCTCAAAATGCTTGTGGCATTTTTTGAAACCTTAATGGTAAAGTCCTATGTGATTTTGCTTACCCCTTAATACTTGGTTTTCCTTTGAGCTAATGGCGTTTACAAAGATATTGAGATTTGCCTTCAAAAGGTTTCAATATTTAGGTGGTGGATGACCTGTTGTTGATTGATCTTTTGACTTCCACCAAAATAGGCAATACAGAATTGTACTATCTTCTCAAGCAGACTAGAGCTCTCCTTTCTCAACTCTAATTTAAAATCACTCATGTATAGCATGAGGGTAATGCATGTGCTGGCTACCTTGCCAATATGGGTGCTAGATTAGATGGCATAAAATTCTTTGATCATCTTACACTTCCTAAACATTTGCGTGGTTTGGTTAATTTGGAACAATACCGACTCCTTACCTTTAATCCATCCTATTAGATTGGCCTATTATATTACCTGTTTAACTGCATGATCAACTTCTATTTTGTGTTGTTGTTTCGACTTTTGATGCATCTTCCGATACACTCTTAGTTATTCTTGATCTCATTTGTTGGTTTAATTAGCGACCTTATTTGGGGTCTTTCTTTATTTCCACTATTAATAATGGGATTGGAATTACTTCTTGATTTCCATCTTTATTTTTCTTTGATTACTTTTATGGGTCTTGATGGGTTTCAAAGATGGCTTTCCTTTGAACCATTCTCGACTCTATGTTGTTCCTTTTTTCTTGGATTTTCCTATGGTGCAATATATGTTTTGCTATTTTAATTGTTGGCTGGATTTTTGGGTCTTATGTCTTCTGTGCTACTTTGGGGTTGGTTTTCAGATTGCTTTTGCTAACCTCACCTCCCCAACCTATAAGGAGAGAAACTACAATACCCTTATTATTAATATTGTCTCTTTGCAGGATTGGACTAACTTAATGATTTCCTTCCTGTCTACTTTTACTGAGGATGTTAGTTTAGCTGCAAGCCTACTCTCATTTGTCTTGAAGGATTTTAATGATGGCTTGCTTTTGAACCCCTTTTGTCTATGTTGCATCACTATTTTTTATTGGATTTTCCTGTGGTGGGTGCAATAATTGATTGTTGTTTTATTTTTTGGCTATTGGAATTTTGGATCTTATGTCCAGCAGGCTTCCTCTGAGATTGTTGGCTTTTATTTTTCTGCTTGATTTTGTTGTTTGCATCCGGGCTGTAGCTGATCACCACATGTTTGGGGTCTATCTAAACTACAGCTATTTTTTTTCCATTTTGGTTCAGTTAGACTTGTCCAGATCACTGTGATTTTGCTATTACCTACATGGAAATTAACTTATGCACTATCTATTCTGAATGGGTGGTTTTATGGCCAGCTTGCTGTTATTTTCTATCTTGGCTATTGGATTTTGGGGTCCTTTGTCCAGTAGGCTACCTTTGTGGTTGTTAGCTGTTTGTTTCCTGTTGCTTTTATCATTATTTTTTATGTTTTTATTTGATGATGTTTGAGGTCTATTTAATCTATTTTTCCATCTTCGATTAATTGTGCAGATCATTATGATTATGATATTGCCTACTTGGATATTACCTTATGCTATATCTATTCTGAATTGGTGGTTTTATGGCCAGCTTGTTGTTTTTTGCTGTCTTGGTTGTTGGCTGAACTAGATTATCGGGTTTTATGCCCGTAGCTATTTCGGTCGCACTACACTGCCTTGGTCCACCTGTCCATCATGTCTCATGTCTCATTAAACTTCTACATTTCCTATTGTAATTTGAGTTTGGGTTATGCTACTTTATTATAAATTTGCTGGTTATTAACTTTTGTAATGATTATTAACAAGGAGGTTGTTAACATCTGCATTGCTTATTCTCATTGGGTTTTCTTTTCTGGGCTATATTCCTAGGTTATATACCAGGACTGTAAGTTTCATATATGTCCCATATGTTTGGGTTGGATTTATTTACATGCTTGTTTATTTGCCTTGCTGGATTTTAGCAGGCTTTTTAATTAGTTGTGTATTGCTTCTTTCCTCTGCCTGACCCTTTCTGCTATTTTCTTGTGGTGGGTTTTCATGCTGGTCTAATTAAACCCTTGCCACTAGCTAAAAATAAGTTGGATCTGGTAGTTCATTTTCATATGTGTAGGGTTTCTCATGCCATGGTGACTATATTGATGATATTTATTCTGCATGGGATCCCCTTACCCATTCTGCTCTTTGTTGTATCCTTTTCTATTGTGTATATGGCTTTGCTTAGGTTTGCAGGTACTAAGGCTCAAAAGACTTTAAACAAATGGCTGTTATCTTCCCACAGGTTTGTTGGCTATGATGGCTGTGATGATTTCACTTCTTTTTGGTTTGGTAGTAGCTCTTGCATTGTAACCCTTCCGCTGAAGTTTGGATGCTCATATTTTCTTTTGCCCCAATATGATGTGACTGAGCTGAGCCTTCTCTATCACACTACTTTATAATCTTTCAAAGTTTATGCTGCTTTCAATTTTCATTTTGTCTGTATTACTTTAACTGCACTAATTTCTATCTTTCTACAATTTTGCAGGTGCACTTCTCTTGTTCTCTTGCAGGTTTGCTCCCTAGTGTCATGCATTCTCTCTTCCTGAAGAGCATTGGCCCTAATCTATCCATTGGCTTATCTATGTTAATCAATTTGTATCTTTTGCTTTCCTTTACACTTTTATTTTTCTTTTGGTTGTACTTAGATAGGGTATTTACTCTCTAGGTTGATTGTAGCTCTTTGAGCAATAGTTGTGGAGTTTATCCCCTTTAAGGACCTTGCAACCCTCTTTTTGTGGAAATAAAATTCCCCCTATATGGGTTTTCCAAAAAAAAAAACCATAAACCCTAAACCCTAAAATCTAAACCCTAAAAGCCTAAAATCCTAAACCCTAAACCCTAAGCCCTAAACCTTAAATCCTAAACCCTAATCCTAAAAACCAAAAAACTTAATCCAAAATTAAATAAAACCTAAACCTAAATAAAATAATAAAATTAAAAAAAAATAAAAACCTAAACTAAACCATAAACTTAAACCTAAAGCTAAAATAAAATAAAATAAAGTAATAGAAAAAATTAAAATAAAATAAATAAATGCCTAAAGTAAACTATAAAATAAAATAAACCTAAGAATGCAAAACCTAAATAAAATGAACCTAAAATAATATAAAATCAAAATTAAATAAAAAGCTAATCCTAAAATATAAACTTAAAAATAAAACCTAAAAATAAATAAAAAATAATGCCTAAACCCTAAACTAAACATAAAATAAAAATAAAGTAAACCTAAACCTGAACTAAAATAAACTAAACAAAAATAAATAAAATCTAAACCTAAATCTAAACTAAAACTTAAACTAAATAAAATAGAATAAAGTAAAAATAAACCTAAATCTAAAAAAAATAAAACATAAAAATAAACCTGAAAAAAAACCTAAACCTAAAAAAATAAAATAAAAACCAAAACTTAAACCTAAATCGATAAAATAAACTAAAATAAAAAACCTAAACTAAAATAAATAAACAATAAAAAATAAATATAAATAAAAATAAAATATAAAATAAACTAAATAAGCCTAAACCTATTGATTTACTTATTTATTTTGAAAAAAAACCTAAACCTTAAGCTAACCCTAAACCCTAAGCCCCTAAACCCTAAATCCTAAACACTAAACCCTAAACCTTAAAACCTAAACCCTAAAAACATAAAAACTTAAACCTAAACTAAATAAAACCTAAAAATAAAATATCTAAAAAAACCTAAAACTAAATAAAAATAAAATAAAATAAAATAAAAACATAAACTAAAACCAAAAGTTAAACCTAAAAATAAAATAAAATAAAATAAAATAATACAAATAAACTAAAATAAAATAAAATAAAACTTAAATGAAACTAAAAAATATATAATAGACCTAAGAATAAAAAACTTAAATATAATAAAAACTAAACAAAAAATAAAAATCAAATATACCTAAAATAAAATAAAATAAAAACTAAATAAAAACCTAATTCTAAAAAATAAAGCTAAAAATAAAACCAAAACCTCAAACTACAAAAAAATCTAAACCTAAAATCAAAATAAAATAATCAAAATAAAATAAACCTAAACCTAAACTAAAATAAACTAAATTAAAATAAATAAAACCTAATCCTAAACATAAAATAAATTAAACCTAAACCTAAACCTAAATTAAATAAAATTAAATTAATTAAAATGAACCTAAATCTAAACTAAAAACATAAAAAAAAAACCTAAACATAAAAAAAATAAAATAAAATTTAAAACTAAACCTAAAATAAAAAATAAAACTAATTAATTAATAAATCTATTAATTAATTTATCTAAATAAAAATAAAACTTAACTAAAAATAAAATAAACATTAACCTATAAAATTGAATTAACCTAAAATAAATAAACTAAACTAAATAAAAATAAAATAAATCCTAAATAAAAATAAATAATAAAATAAACTAAGTAAACCTAAACATACCAGTTTACTTAATTTATAGAAAAATAAAATTATAAAAAAATAAAAATAAATAAAAAATCTTTGAATCCTACCTACACTAAACTCTTACCCAAATCTCCTTAAACCTAAACCCTAAACTAAAACTCTAACTTAAACTCACACTAAACCCTAAATCTACCCCCACCCAAACTCTAAACCCCCCCCAAACCTAAAAACTAGGCTAAACCTAAACTAAATGCTAAACCTAAAACCTTTTAAACCAAACCACCCTATATCCAAAACCATATACCTAAACCTAAAAAATGTAAACCTAAATAAATAAACCTATAAAATAAATAAAACCTAAACCAAATAAACTAAAAATAAAATAAAACTAAACTAAACTTAAACCTAAAATGAAATAAAAAATAAATAAAACTAAAACTAAATAAAATTAATAAAACCTAAACTAAATAAAATAAACCTAAATACATAAATAAAAACAAATCATAAAATAAAATAATAAAAATAATAAAATAAAACTTAAACTTAAAAATAAACTTAAAATTAATAAAATAAAACATAACTAAATTTAAAAAATCTAAACGCAAAATAAAAAAATAAAATAAATCAAAACCTAAACTAAAATAAACTCTAAATAAATATGAACTTAAATAAACTAAACCTAAACCCTAAACTAAATAAATTAAAATAAATTGAAAATAATCCTAAACCTAAACTAAAAAATAAAAACTGAAATTTTTTTAAAAAAAACATAAAAATAACTCTAAAAAATAAAAAATAAAACCTAAACGTGATAAAATAAAAGTAGAAATAAAACTTAACTAAAAAATAAACATAAAATAAAACCAAAACCTAAAAAATAAACTAAAATAAAAAACCTAAACTAAAATAAATAAACCAAACTATATAAAAATAAAAAATAAACCAAAAAAATAAAAAATAAAATAAAATAAAAGAATAAAAAATATAATAAATAAATCTAAACCTACTGGTTTACTTAATTTTTTTTAAAAAAATTTCTAAACCCTAAACCCTAATTCATAAACCCCAGAATAAACCCTGGTTAAACCTTAAACTAAGCCACCCTAAACCCTAAACTAGTAACCCCAAACCCTAAACCAACCTGATGTTAAAATGCAAAATCCTAAACCCTAAACCTAAAGCCTAAACTAAACCCTAAAGCCTAAACAAAATAAAACAGATCCTAAACCTAAACACCCACTAAACTAAACCTAAACCTAAACTACCACCCTAAACCTAAAACTAAACCAAAAGGGTAAACCCTAACTGACCTCTCTCTCTAAACATAAACTTACCCAGCCCCTAAAATATAAAAACCTAAACCTAAACTAAATAAGACCTAAATATAATAAATAAATAACATAAACCTAAATAAAATATATAATAAAATAAAATCTAGACTAAGATCTACCTAAATAAAATAAAATAAAATAAACATAAACTAAAACCAAAACTTAAACCTAAAATAAAATAAAATAAAAATAATACAAATAAACTAAAATAAAATAAATAAAACCTAAAAACTAAAAATATAAATAAATTAAAAACCTAAATACAATAAAAACTAAACAAAAAATAAAAATCAAGTAAACCTAAAATAAAATATAATAAAAACTAAATAAAACCTAAACCTAAAAAATAAAGCTAAATATCAAACCTAAACCTCAAACTAAAAAAAAAAAATCTATACCTAAAATAAAAATAAAATAAATAAATTAAAATAAGCCTAAACCTAAACTAAAATAAACTAAACTAAACTAAATAAAACTTAAACCTAAACATAAATTAAATTAAACCATAACCTAAACCTAAATTAAATAAAATTAAATTAATTAAATATTAACCTAAATCTAAAAAAAAATATAAAAAAACCTAAAACCTAAACCTAAAAAATAAAATAAAATTTAAAACTAAACCTAAAAATAAAAAATAAAACCTAAACCTAAACCTAAAAAATGAATTAAAAATAAAACTCAACTAAAAAATAAACATAAACCTTAACCTATACCTAAAAAATAAACTAAAATAAAAAACTAAACTAAATTGAATTAACCTAAAATAAATAAACTAACTAAATAAAAGTAAAATAAATCCTAAATGAAAATAAATAATAAGATAAACTAAATAAACCTAAACCTACCAGTTTACTTAAAAAAATAAAATGTAAAAATTAAAATAAATAAAATCTAAATAAACCCTAAACCTAAACCCAAACCTAGCCTAAAGCATCCTAAACCTTAAACCCTAAACCCACACTCTAAACTCTAAACCACAGGCCACCCACCCTAAACCCAACTCTAAACCCCATACCCCATAAACCCAGGCCAAAAAACTACCAACTAACCAAAACCATGAGCCTAAACCCCTGATCCCTCTCCAAACCCTATGTGCCCTAAACCCTGGGCCTAAAGTAAACTAAACTAAATAAACCTAAAATAAATAAATAAAACCTAAACCAAAATAAAAAAACTAAAATAAAATTAAAACCTAAACTAACCTAAACAAAATGATAAAATAAATTTAAAACTAAACTAAAATAAATTAATAAAACTAAACTAAATAAATAAAATAATAATATAATAAAATAAAATAAAAACCTAAACCCTAAACTAAACCCTAAAAAAACCATAAACTATAAAATAAAAATAAAAACCAAACCTAAATAAAAAAAACCTAAAACCTTAAACCCCAAAAAACATAAAATAAATGACTAAATAAACCTAAAATAAAATAAATAAATAACCTAAAAATAAAATAATATAATAAAATACCTAAACCTAAACTAAACCTAAAATAAAATAAAGAAAAATACTAAACTAAAATAAAATAAAGAAAACCTAAAATAAATTAAAATTAAAATAAACATAAAATAAAAAAATAAAATAACTAAATGTAAAAAAATAAAATAAACTTAAAATAAAATAAAATAAAACTAAAAAAAACCTAAATAAATAAACCTATTAATAAACCTAATTAAATAAAATAAAACCTAAAATAAAAAATAAAAACCTAAACCTAAAATAAAAAATAAATAATAAACTAAAATTAAAATAACTAAACTAAAATAAATAAAATCTAAACCTAAACCTAAAAAAAAACTACTTAACCCTAAACAAAATAAAATAAACTAAAATAAACCTAAAATAAAACTAAAAAAAAAATAAAACCTACAAATAAACCTAAAACCCAAACCCTAAACTAAAGCTAAAAACCTAAAATTAAATAAATAAAAAATAAGATAAATAAAACTAAACCAAAATAAAATAAAATAAAAACATTAACTAAAACCTAAATATTAAAATAAAATAAAATAGAAAATAAAAGCTAAAGTAAAATAAAATAAATAAAAACCTAAACTAAACTAAAAAAAAATAGAAAACCTAAATAAAATAAAAACTAAACATAAAATAAAAATAAAATAAACCTTAAATAATGAAAAAAATAAAAACTGATTAAAAACATAAAACTAAAAAATAAACTTAAAAATAAAATTTAAAAATAAATAAAAGTAAAACCTAAACCCTAAACTAAAAAAAAACCTAAACATAAAATAAAAATAAAATAAACTGAACCTAAACTAAAATAAATAATACCTAAAATAAACTAAACCTAAACCTAAACCTAATAAACTAAAATAAAATAAAACTTAAATCTAAACCTAAAATAAAATAAAACTTAAACCTAAAAATTAAATAAAATGAAATCAAAATAAACTAAACGTTAGCTAAACCTAAATAAAATAAAATAAATAAACCTAAAATAAATAAACTAATTGAAATAAAAATAAAAATAAATGTAAAAAAATAAAAAATAAAATAAACTAAAATAAATAAAATAATAAACTAAATAAACCTAAATGTATCAATTTATTTAATTTTAGAAAGATAAAAAATAATAAAACTCTAAACCTTAAACCTAAACCCCTATGGTGACTATTGTGTTTTGGGCATGGAAGATTTTTCCAATATGATCCTTGATTGTAATTTGCTTGATATTATCTTTAAGTGTTCTAATTATACTTTGCAAAACTCTAGACTTTGGCAAGGGTTGAGCTGGAACCTTTTTAATACTCATTGGATTACTTAGTGGCCTATTACTTCTATTTTTCATTTCAACAGAACCTTGTTTGATCATGCCCCTCTTCTAGTTTCTATTAAAGACAATTCTAATAGATTGAAAAGCTCCTCTCCTTTTAGATTTCAGAATATGTGGATTTATTGATTTTTTTTGATGTTGTGGCTATTAATTTGAAAGCTCCTTTGCATCCTGATAATTCGATTATGGGGATGAATAGACTTTGGTTTAAACTTGAAAGACTTAAACAAAATTTGCATTGGTGGAACAAGCATTATTTTAAAACCTTTTGTTAATATTAAAGTTATGGAAAAATTAGTTTGTTATCTTGAAGTCTTTGTTATATATGGTCCTTAAGATTAAGGACTAAAGATAAACTTGTTTACTTCCAAAATATGGAAGAGACCTATAAAGCTGCTAGTAAAAATATTACAGATGGTGATAGGAATACTAGCTATTTCCATGCTTTAATTAATAAATAGAGAGCTTTAAATAATATTTAAAAATTAAATATAATAATGTAGATTGGATTACATAGAATAATGATATCAAGGAATATGTTATTAATTACTTTAGAAATATGCTTAATAAGAATTGCTCTTATGAAGCTATTTTGAAACCACATTTGATTCCTTCTATTATTACTAATGATGATAATGATTTGCTTACCATTTAACTAATGAAGATGAAATTTTTAAAGTTCTTAATAGCATGAACATAGAATTTTTTGCTGGTCTGGAGGGTTTTACTACTCAATTTTTTCAAAAATGTTAGTTTATCACTAAAAATGATTTGATTTAGGTTGTGATCGATTTTTTTAATGGCAATCCTTTTTACTAAATATTTTTCTAGTACCTTTATTATTCTACCTAAGAAAGATAATCCACTATTAGAGTGATTTTAGACCTATTAGTCTTTACACCTTCTTTAATAAGTTGATTTCCAAAATTCTTACCAACAAGCTTCTTTACTTAATAGATCTATCTCTCTCAACCAAATAAGTTTTGTTTAAATCTATTTATGATAATATTTTACTTGCCCAAGAATTAATTCATGATCTGATGCCAAGAATAGAGGTGGCAACATTTTTTTTCAAATTAGATATTACCAAAGCATTTAATAACATCTCTTGGGATTTTCTTTTCCATATTCTAAATTTATTTGGTTTTTCAAAAAAAATTATTTATTTTATTAAAAATTATTTTAATAATGCCTAGATATTTATTTTTCTTAATGGGGAAGCCTTGGGTTTCTTTCCCTCTTCCCATGGCTTAAGACAAGGGGATCCTTTATCTCCTACTTTATTTATGATCGCAGTTGAGTACTTATCTATGAGCATTGATGATTTATTCTTAAACAATCTGTGTATGTACTACAAAACTCTTGGTGGTCTTCCTATTTCCCACTTCATCTTTGCAGATGATTTCATTATTTTTTGCAATGCTTCTATCATATCAAGAATCTCAAGAATTTTATAAATAAATTTGGTAGAGAAAGTGGTTTTCTATCAATGATAACAAAAGCTTCCACTTGTATCTCCAATAATAAAATCAATCAAATCTTACATATCACTAATTTTAAACATCAACACTTACTTCTAAAGTACTTGGGTGCTCCTCTCTTTAAAGGCCTAGAATGATCCTATCTTTTGATAAGTTAATTCAAAAAAATTAAATAAAATTTCTACTTAGGAATTCCATTTTCTTTCCTTTGGTGGTAGGCTCACTATTTTTAAAAGCACTCCCAATTCAATGCCTTTTTATTTCATTCAAATTTTGTTTTAGTTTATTTTTTTAGGTTTAGGTTTTTTTTAGTTGAGTTTTATTTTTATTTTATTTTTTAGGTTTAGGTTTTATTTTTTTATTTTTTTTTGGTTTAGGTTTTATTTTATTTTTATCCTAAGAGCCTAATCATATCCAAGCCACACATTAAAGCATTAATTATTTAAGAAACTATGAAAATCACAGTCTAATGCACAATGTAAACATAACATCAAACAATTATATATAAAATATCATAAAATAATAAAAGAGATTCAGTAATGCACAAGAAGAGAAAAGATGGGTAGCTAAGCTCTACCTTTATACAACCTAGAATATGAAAGAATAATTATAATTGTATTAAATACTATGATGGCCTTTTTTCTTCATATCTTTATTTTTTATTTGGTTCCTTCTTTGATTTGGATGGTGCTTTCTTCAAAGGCATCACAGGGCACCCCAAGATAAAGCCTTCTGGCCACTATTCATCCAAATTACCCGTAGCACTAATCCTAATTCCTATTGTAAAAATTACATTTATGTGGGAAAAGTAAATCTAACTATACTTGCAAAATAGAGGTTAGCTAAATATACATATAATCCCAAATAGTTGTATTTATAATTTGAACTTAGCACCCTACACATAGGTAACTATGCCCAAATGTCCTAACTTGGATTATGCTTCAAGATTTAAGCAACTTACAAAAGAGCATTCATATTTATTTTAATCATCCTTAAGCATAATCCCTGCATAAAACATGATTAGGCCAATATTGGCCTAACTTCTAGTCTATGAAGAATACAACCTAACATCTAATCTAAAAAAATACATCGTAAAATAAAATATACATCACATCATACACTGTCCTAACTTAGTGCTAGAAGTGGTAACTTAATTCTAATGTGTGTATTAAGGCTTTTGTGGTAAGTCTTGTTAGGCATTAGTGTTGTATTTTCTAAGTGTAGAAGGATTCAATTTAATATGAAAGGTTGATTTCACTTGAAGTAGTTTAATTGATTTGAGAATTTTAATTTGTGTTTTCTTTTTGTTTCATTTGATTACTCTTAGGAACTAAGTGTTATAAAGAGTGGAAAAGAGGATTACCCTCTTTCATCCCTACCTTAAGTCACTTTCTAAAGTTTAATTTGATTTAGTTCTCTTTAGTAAATGGCTTATTAAATGGTTTAACTAATCCTAAGTTTAGGTTCACTTTAAATAATCCTATAAAAAATGAAAGGCATCTTAAGATTAATTTAATTTAATTACTACCACATGACATATATTAAATCATTCCATTCCATGTAACATGCATATGATTTATCCTATGTTTATCCATACATGCAACATATTTTAGCACACTTAAATGATGAATGTATGTTTAGAATTTATATTTTGTTTGATTGAATTATTAAACATATTAATTTAAAACTTTATCCAAATTCTAATACAAAAAGGACATAAGAATCAAATTAAATAGGCATGTGCCATTGTTAAACCAAATAAGTGAGGTAATGAAATGAACTCCTTGGAGCTAGCTAAAGCCTCATATTCTCGAGATGTCCAAACTATATACTCATTTGCATTCAAACATATGTAAATTCGTATACATGAACATAGGAAGTAAGCTCCAAATCATATGGCTAATTAATTCAACCAGTTAGTCAATTATGAATGCATGCAATTTTAATGTAAAATGGGATTTTCATTCACAAATCACATATACATATACATGTACAAAGATATAGGCGTACATGTCATTGTTAAACCAGTGATGTAATCAAATGACCTCCTTAGTAACTAAAAGCCTGTATTCTCGAGATGTCTATATACTTTCTTTTCTTGGACACACATGGATGTATACATAAATGAGAGAAAGAAAACCATGCAAAGAATGAATTTTTTATTGAATCATATATATATATATATATATATATATATATATATATATATATATATATATATATATATAAAATTAAAACTTAATTGTTGAAATACATAAGAATGAAATAAAATGGGTACGTGACATTATTAAATCGGGGAAGTGAGGTAATGACCCCCAGCTAATAAAGCCTCGTGTTCCCGGGATGTCGGACTATATACCCATTACCATTCAATCTTATATAAGTCAATACATAAATAGAGGATAGAGAACACAATGTTCACTTAAGCTATAAGCACATGCATTTCTTATGTACTTATAATTAGCATCATAACACATATTATTATTCATTTATAAGCTTTTCAAAAATATATTTGGATTTAATAGTGATAATAGCCATGCATATTATAAGTTATATCAATACATGCACATAAATGAAATCTATTTTGTTTTACTTGATTTTAAAAAGATGGATGCATGAAGTCAAATGACATACCAGATTTAACATGATTGCAAAGAGGACAATAAAATATAAGCATGTGATTCATTCAACCAAAGTAGTTCTTGAAGATAATCAAATCAAATAAGATTATTTAAAGCAAACCAAAGCTTCTTTATTAATTAAGTTTTGGATTTGATTTGAATTAAAGAGGAGAAGAAAAATCATTACTTACTGTTTTAAACCCATTCCCACATTATTGATTTGATTTAATTTAAAGAAATGTAATTAAGTTGATTTTATGGGTTACTTAAGTTGAACCCTTAATTAGATGAATTAATTACCCTTACCTATGTCTCCTTAAAGTAATTAACTAAATAATTATGAGCCAACATGATATGCATGGAAAATAAACTTGCAATGATCTTAGGAAATAAAAGGGCCTAATGCAATTGGTTCATGATTAATAGTTAATTAGATTTAGTTACTTAATTAATTACTCTTATGGTTTTCCCACACATGTGGACTAACCATAATTTCATTAAACTCCTTTAGGTTATTGAACACCTAAAGATCTACCCCATGATTTAATTAATTGGTCAAAATTGATTATGATTTCAATTTGATTAAGTGATTTAATTAGTCAGTTAAATCTTAATTAATTTCATTTTAAAAAATGGTGAAATGAACTTAGTGAAAGGGGTCCCAACCCTATTCTTTAGTTCACATACTATTGAACAATAATTAATATACTTAATTAACCAATTTATTATTTTTCATGGCATTAATTAATCATTAATTAACTTTAAAGAGTAGTTAAGGTTTAGTTACTCAATTTTCTTAATTAAGTTAGCAATAAATCCCAAGAAAATCATGGGATAGGTCATCCCATTAAATTAACCCATAAAATTTGGGATTAATTGCTCAAATAAGTAGTAATTAATCAAATTAATTTTGTAATTAAACTTTAATTCTGTTCAAAATTAAAGAGATCATTTTAATTAATTCTCCTCTAAAATACTTTTAAAATGAGTATTTATCTATATTTTTTTATTTCTCTATGATTAATTTATGATTTTTATAAGTTTTAGCCATTAAAATGATTAATGCCTAATTAAAGACAAATCTGTTGCCACATGGCCGACATATATGCTTTCCATGTGGTATCGTGGGATTGGCTACTTAAACTTATTCGACATAACACCTCATGGCGGTGGTCATGATTTCTCGTCCAATCTAAGATGATCGAGCTATTAATCCCAACTTAATAAAATTAAATCGATCGATCTAATAGATCTCACAACCATCCACTTTGATCAGGAGAAATAGATGGTGCATGATCTAATGTCACGAGTGAGGGAGAATGGAGTTTGTCCTCCATTGCTCACTTGATCCGAGCTTACCCGAGGTTGGATCAACTCCAAAAGGATCCCGCACCTTCACGAGATTGATTGAAGGGGATCCAACCATTAAGATCACACGAGATGCAAGTTTTCTTCAAAAAGCTCCAACCCATTTTTTCTTAAGGATCGATTTTGGAAGCATACCTCACTGGAGCTCAAGATCAATAGCCCAAATGATTGAGGAAGCATCATCTAGTGGAGATGAAGCCCTATTGAGTAACAATTGGATCAATTCCTTGATGTTCACTCGAAAGGCCAAGAACCGATGATTTGGAGGTTGAATTTGATCGAAGTCCCACCTTCGATGCTCAAGAAGCTTGGGAGATGACTCATTCTTACTCGACGAGGCTTAGGGAAGTTACGTGAAAAGTTAATTTGAGTTTGATGGATAAATGGAGAAGTTAGGTCAAAAATGGGAGTGTCCTATTTTAGGATGGATGGGAATGGCATTTTCTGATTGAGGAATGAGCTTGGGAGCTTAGGTAATGGCTCTAGCAGCTCATCTTAGTTAGCTAGGGTTATTTGAAATGATTTTTATGTGTGTGTTTGAGTAGAAATGAGAGCATGTATACCCCCTTCATCTTGATCGAATGGTAGGATCGAGTTTGGCTTCTAGTGGTCATACAACCATCTCAGGGAGTCATGGGTGGTAGGGAGGAGGTGAGTTGGCTAAGCTTGGTTGGTTGAAGGTGTGGAGGTCGCTGCCAAGGAAAGATCATGGGTGTCCTATGGGTTTTAAATGCTCCAATGGGAAGGGTGAGGTGATTTCACCTCCCATGGGTCATGGCCTACCCAACCACCCCTTGGGTCAGGTTGGCCATTAACTTGAGTGCCTAGGTGGACCATTGGGAGAGTACCAAGTGGCCATGGAATGGAAATGACAACTTACATGGGTGATTTATCTCATGTGATGCCCTTGACCCAAGGGTAGAATGATCATTTAGCATTAAAATTGATTTGGGAAGATTTGAAATAAGCCAAAAGTTGGTTAGCCCAAATTTCAAGTCTATTGGAGTAAATTTGGTTAGGTTTGGCTCAATTTTACTCATTTAGGTAACATTCGATTAAGTTGTGTCAAGTTGACCAATTGGTCAAATTGGTCAAAAGGGTTGAGTCAAATTCATATGATCATTTGGGATATTTTGGTTCAATTGGTTTGGTTTAGTTTGGCTTAGATTTGATTTTGGCTCATTTGAATTCATTTGGGTCAAATGTGTAAAATTGACCAGTTTGACCAAATTGGCCAAATTGTCTTGGGTTGGGTGTTGGTTTGGGTTTAGTTAACCAATTGAAGATGATTGTAGGCTTTGATTTTAATTATTTTGGATTTAGTTTTGATTTAAGAGAACTTGAACCTTTAGGTCACTTTGGGCTAGGTAGGTCAATTGGGTTCAATTGGGTCCAATCATGTCTTTGGTCTAAGTTTGGAATGAATGTGCGCTATTGGTCACAATCAATTTGGCTTTTATTTTGATTTGACCCAATTTTGTCTTTTAGGTCAATTTGGGTCAACTTGGATCAAGAGGGCCAATTAGGTTATGTTTGAATCAATTGAAGGTCAAGTCATATTCAAATATTGATTTTGATTTGGTATGGATCATTGGTTTCAAGGATTTGGCTTAAGTTGCAATTTGGCTTTGGGTTAATATGAGTTAAGTTGACTTGGTTTGACCCAATTTGTAATTGATCAACCGGTGATCAATCATGATGGGAGGTTTTGATGGACTTGGTTCAATTTAATTTGGGTAGGATTAGAACTTTGCTCAAATAGGTCAAATTGGCCACTTTGGGTCAAGTGGACCAATTGAGTTTAATTGGCTTTATATTGGGTTGAGTTTGATTTAGTTGAGTTTATATATATGGATTTGGGATTGATATATAAATTCAATTGCAATTGGCTTGGGTTCAAATGTGTTTTGGTTCATTTGAACATTTCAAATTAAAAAGGTTAAGTTGGGTTTGACTTGGGTTAATTTTGGTTTTGCGTGATGATTATAGATTTCATTTATATTTGTGAATATGATTGAAGGAATGATTGATTCATGAGAAAATCAATTGAATTTGGGTTTTGGAATAATGGAATTTGGCTAATCCCACGGAGTTGGGTCATGTGGCTTAGGTTTGGATTGTGATTTGGTTTTGATTTAGTTTTGATGATTTAAATATATATTTCATTTAAATTTATGAAGATGATTGAAAATCTGATTGATTTGTGAGAAAATCAATTGAGTTTGACTTGATTTGGATTAAGATCTAGCTAAGTCCATGGGATTGGTCATATGGCTTAGAAAGGGTTTTGATTTAATTTGATTTAGTTGGATTTAGTTTTGATCATTTGTAGATTTGATTTATATTTAGGAAGATGATTGAAGATATAAATTGATTATGAAAAAATCAATTTATTTTTGATTTGGATTAAGATTTGGGTCCATAGGATAGGTCATATATTAGGAAGGGTTTCAAGTTTGGGATTGATCATGGGCTTCAATCATTTGGTTTTGGAATTTGGGTTTGGATTTGGATTTGAATTTCATGTTTCAATTGAACTTGAGGGTATGATTGAGAAGGTGAACATGGATTGGATTTGGGTTGAAGGATAAGTGTTTACCTAATTGTTAGAAGTGTCTTCTTACTAGGAAAGTCTTAGTGTCTAGAAGACTCCTAAGTCTAAGATGGAAAGATTGAATTCGCACTCCAAAAGTGAGGTCAACAGGCCTTAGGCTCCATAGTGTTGCCTTTGGAGATAGATGATTGGAAGACCAAAGCCAAGTTTCACATTATAGACTCAAATACATCTTTCAATGCTTTGCTTGGACGACCATCGATACTTGAGGACAACATAGTTCTATCCTCTCTACATCAGTATATGAAGTTCGTGAGAGGTGGGATCTTCTACTGTGTCAAAGGAGATCTCAAGCCATTTATAGTTCACATGAGGTCAGCATATATGAGGATGTAACTTACCTCCCTCAAAATCAACAAGTCTATTTTTTATAAACTTGGCCAAAGTTTAAAAATATGTTCCCTTATCATGGTTCTACCCATTCTTAGGGTTTAGGTTTAGGTTTAGTCTATTAGGTTTTAGGGTTTAAGGTTTAGGTTTATAAGTTTTAGGGTTTAGGTTTATTTTTTAATTTATTTAGTTACTTTAGTTTTAGGTTTAGGGTTTGGGTTTATAGTTAAGGTTTAGGGCTTTTATTTTAATTTTAACTCAAATGATTCCATAACAAAGAAATTACTAATTCAAACAAGACATTATCCTATAATAATAAATAAAATAGGATAAATTAAAATTCAATTAAAAATTCACAAAAAAATATTTCACAAAATGATTTAACTCCTAGATACAATAAAATTTTATTTTAGAAGGCCAACAAAGCTTTGAACAAGCTAAACCCATATCATCATCGATTCCTCAAGGCTCTTCCTTCTTCTCTTTCACTATAGTAGCCAAAGAAGCAGTAGTAGTAAGAGTAGTAGAAGCACTAGGCGCAACAACCACATTAAATTTACTAGGACCCTTCAAATACTTCTTAAACTTCTCGGTCTGTGGGTATGTGTAATCATTGGCAATCATGATGGAGAGGACATTCTTGTAAGGGTTGATGAACATGTGGGGCACTATAGTAAGGGTGGGATAAGAGAGGGCTAGTGAGAGAGAAGTGATCATTGAAAGGCATGCTGAAAATTTTTTGATGAGATCATCTTTAGTGAGGTCAAACACCTCAGGACTAAACATCTAACCATCATCATACACAGACTAGATCACAAGGCCATAAATGAATGGCCTAATCCCAAGCTTAGCGAGGAGAGCATCCTCTAAGGATCCCACCTTATCGCCTTTTCTAATCTGCTCAACTCGAGGGATAATTTAAACAACACCCTTGTTCATCTTAGTTGGGATGTTGAGATTCTAGAAGAAAGAAGTCTATGAAGGATCCATACCAATGTTGCCTGGAGAACCACAACATCAATAGGTGCAACAAGACCAACACAGGTAGGAGCACCAACTTTGTTTTCACAACCTCTTGACTTCTTTAAGATCACCTTACATAAAATCAGCTCAGGGTTTAGGGTTTAGGGTTTTAGTGTTTATGCTTTTGTCATTAAGGGTTTAGGGTTTTGGATTTTGTGTTTAGGGTTTAGGTTTAGGGTTAGGGTTGTAGGTTTAGGGTTTAGGGTTAGGTTTTTTTTTAATATATATATATATATATATTAGGGTTTATGGTTTAGGTTTTAGGTTTTAAGTTTAAGGTTCAGATTTTAGTTTTGGGTTTAGGATTTTTGATTTTTTTTATAGAGAATTAAATCAAATTCAACATTTCTTCTTTTTGATTTCATCAACCAAGTAACACACCATGTTTTCTAAGACACAAGGGGTGACATAGATAAAAAATGAGCATGCATTGAGCAAATCAAAATAATAGAAAACTTGAACCCTATACTATAAAGACAGTTCCATAAGTCAAATCGGATCGTTCTTAAGTTTCTCAGTTCCCATCGAACCACCCACGGCCTCTCAGTAGTGGGATCCACCATCATATCTCCGATCTCCCTCCCCAGCCACCAGCTGCTCCTCCCCACCTCCATAACCACCACTGCTCCGACAAGCACCTCCATATCCACCAGCACCTCCAAATCCCTCACCATCACTGCGATAACTGCCACCTCGCCTTTCCATCACTAGATCTAGACTAAGCACTTGATGGTGATGTTCCTACCATGGTTTTACATTTTTAGGGTTTCATTGAGGTTTAGGTTTATTAGGGTTTAGGTTTATTTTTAATTTATTTAGTTACTTTAGGTTAGGTTTAGAGTTTGGGGATTAGGCTTTAAGGTTTTTTTATTTTATTTTATTTTAAACTCAATGATTCCATAACAAATAAGAAATTACTAAATCAAATAAGACATTATCCTCTAATAACTAGAATATGAAAAACTAAAATGCAATTCAAAATTCACAAAAATAGTATTTCACAAATTAAAACTTAGAGATAATAAAATTTGATTTTATAAAAGGCCAACAAAGCTTAGAATAAGCTAAAACCCATATCATCATCGATTCCTTAGTAGGCTCTTCCTTTATTCTCTTCCCACAGCGACCCGCGGAAGAGTAGTAGAAGCATCAGTGTGTAACAAAATTACTAGGATCATTCAAATACTCTTTATCCTTCTTGGTCTGCAGGTATGTGTAATCAATGGAAATTATGATAGTGAGAATATTCTTGTAAGCATTGATGAACATGTGGGGCGCTGCAGTAAGGGTGGGATAAGAGAGGGCCAGTGAGAGAGAAGTGATCATTGAAATTCCAATAAAAAACTTTTTCATGAGATCATCTTCAGTGAGGTCAAGCACCTCAGGACTTAACACCGAACCATCATCATACATAGACTGGATGATAATGCCATAAGAGGATGGCCTAATCCCAAGCTTAGCAAGGAGAGTGGGCTTTGAGGATCCCACCTTATCACCTTTTTTAATCAGCTCAACTAAGGTGATAATTTTAATAGAACCCTTGTTGATCTTAGTTGGGATGTTGAGATCATGGAAGAAAGAAGTCTGTTAAGGATCCAGACCAGTGTTTCCTGGAGGAACTACAACATCAATAGCTGCAACAAGACCAACAGCCAAGAGCACCAGGTTTGTATTTCCACAACCTCTTTCTTTGACTTCTTTAAGATGACTTTCATAAAATTAGATCAACAGGTTTAGGGTTTATGGTTTTAATGTTCATGCTTTTAGGGGTTTAAGGTTTTAGGGTTTTAGGGTTTGGGGTTTAGGTTTAGGGTTT
>JAKCPB010001282.1:0-46157 GCA_021442155.1 Cymbidium sinense
GAAATTACCATTCAACACAACCATCATCGGTAGTTAATAGATTGAATTAAATATATTTGAGAGCTTTAGATCCAACTCGCTAGCTTCTAATAGAGGATCAGATCTATTGTCACATGATAAATTAGCTTCTTAGATATTTTACTAAGCTAAAATTTTTATAATAAATTTTTAGGTTTTGTTAACTTGGGCATACCCCTAAGAGTAAACCGGGAAGCAACCCACACAGCATCCTCAGACACTTGAATTTAAACATTCAACATAGTGTCGGGGTCCATGCAGGTGTATTTAAGAATGCCTTAATTAACTTCGCTCTCGCATATGTGTTGTGAATTGTGAAGTAGAAGATGTTGTAAATTTTAAAATATTACTCACACTTGGATTTCTTGTTGAATTTTTCAATTCTCAAATATTATTTGGCATGTAGTTATTAAAGAACTTTCAAGTTTTTATCAACTACATTCGCCTTTTTTATTCTAAACTAAAAGAACCGATTTTTTTCTTCAATAAATGAGCATTGAGTTCATCATAACTCTAATTCAAATTATACCGATTTTTATTGATTCACTCTATGTATCACAAAGTGTAACTTGAGTGATTATTGAAGGAGTTTGTATATACCCATTGCTAAGCTAATTAATTACATGGTAAATCCTTTTATAAATGTCATTTGAATACCATTAATCTTAGAACTAAGCACTTAGATATATCATGATTCTCATTTGCGTTAAATATAACTTCAAATATAGGATTCAAGTGATCCTTTTAAAGGCTACATTCATGAGTGATCATGAGTTGCCTAATCGAACTTGTGCTTGTGAAAAAGCTATCAAATTGCTTGCGCACCTTTGTTTTCAATTTGAAATTGGACACTCAGATTTATCATCAATTATTGGTCATTTGATATTTGATCAAGATTCATATTTCTTTCGATATCCTATAATATACAATTGTTCAATTAATTCTCCTATAAGTTTGCTATCAGACTCTCCAGATTTCAACTAAAGCTTGTTTAGTTTTATGAACTTTGAAGAAAAGAGAGCCACTTAACAACTTATGCAAATAATTGATGACTATTTCATAAGAACATGTCTTCCTTCAATGACGGTTTTATTCAGTTCTTGATATGAATCTTGTAGTGTGTTATAATTATGATTAGTTTCTTCAAGTAATTCCCAATTCTTAAAATGGCGATCATTAAATCCTTTATGAATATCATTCCAAATTTGATATGTTTTTGCACCTTAAGTTTGATTTTGGGACTTAGCACTTTCATATTGTTTCACTATTTATGTGTTTTCTCCTTTTTTTTCTTTGATTTAATGTTTTACTTTTATACTCGTTGTATGTTCTTTTTCCTCCCCTCTTTTTTTCTTATTTGATGCTTTTAGTTTGAATTTAGTCAGGTTTCCTTAGCATTAAGCCTCATTTTATTCTCCCATTTTTATAAGCCAAAAGGTTTGACATAATTTTGGCAGCCTCCATCATCCCGATATGCATCATGAGGCTTTCTTGGTACACCCTAATGAAGGTAGTGAGTGGTGTCTGACACCATACGATTTCCATCTCGTCATGCCCTAATGATTTGACGGCCTTTAAACTTAAAGAAGACAAATAGGGCAATATATATATTCATTTTTCCTTTTTTAAGTCTAAAATGACAAAATTTCAAAAGATTTAGAGAGCGACATCTAATGGATGTTAGCTTACTGACACGTAATGAGATAGTCTTGCGACAGATCTGATCCTTCATCTCGCCACTAATGATCCATTCCTTCAAACTGTAATGAGCATCATATATATATATATATATATATATATATATATATATATATATATATATATATATATATATATATATATATATATATATATATATATATTTATATATCCACATCACATGTTAACTCATTTTTCTCAAAAAAGATGGAGTTGGAAATGTGGGAGACCAAGAGAGGAACCCAATGATGATGTTCCTCTGGTTCGTGCAAGAGGAAAGGTCGAAAGGGGACAAAATGGTAATGTCGAAACCAAGAGAGGAGCCCTAATGATGGCATGCCTCTTTGCAAAAGAAATGAAATTGGAAAGGGCGGTGGAAAGGGGTGATGCCAGAAACCAGAAGAAGAACCCACATAATGACATGTTCTTCTCTGATTGCGGCAGAGTGATTTGGAAATTCAGATTAGGGAAATGAGGATATTTGTGGGTTGAGAAAATGAGGGAAAATCAGGAAAAGAAGAGGGAAATTACAAGGAATTTTCGGATTGGTTTTGTGAGGGAAAGGGAGATGAAATTTTTGGCTAGGGCTTGAAGGAGGATCTAATTGCATTTGCAAGGAGAAGAGAGGGAAGTGGAAGAAGAAAGGCCTTTTTTCGATTTTGGAGAGGGGAAGGAAATAGGGAAAAGGAAATGTAGGAAGAGAGGAAGGAAGAGGAAGAAAAAGGAAGAACTTGCCTTGCTATTTTTGGTTTGAAGGAGGAGAGGAAAATAAGAAAAGAGATTTCGGATGATGGAGCAATAACCAACTTGATTTATGCATTTTCTTTTTGGTTTTGAGGGAGCCAATGAAGCTTGCAGGAACACTGCGTGAAGGAGGGAGGTCGATGGATCGATGAGCGGATGCTGGGCTTCTGCTGCATGCAGAGTGTGACTCGCGTGCAAAGGGAGATGGATGAGAATCGAGCATCAAGAAGAAGGGTTCGCATGAGGAATAGGGTCATACGAATGGGACCTCAATGGGGTTTGTGGTAATTTAAGGATTTTGGTCTTTTAAATTGAGTTTTGAATGAGTAATCGAGAATTTGAATTGAAATTATATATATATATATATATATGATAGATATATATATATATATATATATATATATATATATATATATATATATATATATATATATATATATATATATATGTATATATATATCAATTCAAGATTATTCCGATGTTCCGAATGCAACGACACAGTCCGTTTCACAATTGGAGGTTGATTGGTTCGAGTCAGCATCGAATTGATTTAATATCACCAAAATATACGCTCGACCACTTGATTTTTGCACAAACTCATCCAAATTGGGTTTGAATAGTCTTGATAGATTTTGATTTTAAGCTAAATCAATTTTGTGAACGAGGTCATTTTGATTTTGTCGTCGCTTGACCTTGAAATTGCGTGCATCGCTGATGACTCGACGCTTGATCGCTGATCATCGTTGCAAATGTGGGCTCCAAAAATTCACCACCTTCATGAAAAGAGTGTTTTAAAATGTCAGTAATTTTAAAAAGGCAGATGAGATAGATAAGACACTACCCTGCAGATTTCATCCTCATTTGGTGAAGACTTTAGACTGTTCTAGGTTTCCTATGCAAGCCCCTATAATTAATTATGAGAGAGAACTTTCAAAAAGCTAGTCATTAGATCAAAGCATAAAGATATAAAGAAACATATAGAGTTTCAGAATTTAGATAATGAAATTCATCATTTTAGCTTAAACCGTATGGTTAGGGGAATGATGATGTGACGAGATCCTATTGTTCCATCATCCCGCATGGCCGCCTACTTAGTCGTGAGGAGGTAGTCGACCCAACCTGATAGAAAGGATCCTCATCAGCAACACATGGGTTACGCCGCCCAAGAAATCTTTTAGACTGGGGTGTTTATCTAAGAAGATAATCTTAAGACTACCCTAGCTGATAGAGGGTTGTTTGCCCTATCAAGTATACCCTATGATTCATAACTCAAAGGGCAGAGCTATTGGGGAGCATACGCTACTAAGGATCGTAATATAATAGACGCCAAACCACTCAATCGAGGACTCGTCATAAGCTTCATCTGGAGCATCGCCAAGCCACACAAATGAGGACACAATCTCATCGTGAGATTGATTGAGAGGAACATAACATAACACTTGATTTGACATTGGCTCTTTGTGAGCTATAGTTTTCTTAATTTATCACCCGAGCAAATAAATAGTTGGGAAGGTGGATAGATTGAGTTTGATTTAAGTTTTAATGATAGAGTTTCATTTGAGCGTTCATATGATATTTAAAGTTGATTTGAAAAATTGATTAATTTGAATATGTTTAAGAGCATTAGATCATGTCAACTCTTTTTAACTACTAACAGAGGATTAGATCTACTGTCACCTCACATAATCAGTTTTTCAGATATTTCACTGATTTGAAACACTTATTATAATTTCAGGTTTTGTTGACCCGGACCCAGTCCTAAGACTAAATCGGGAAATAACCCTCGCAGCATCCTCAGACACTTGAATTTAAGCATTCAGCACAGTGTCGGGGCCTATTGGGTGTATAGTAATCTTAGGTAATTTTATGTTTGAATTGTGTGATTGACCAGATTTTTCATTTAATTCTCACTTTTCATGCGCAGCCTTTTCAGACATCAAAATTTGCACTTGAAATCTCTATGTTCGAGCACATGCAGACATTTATAGCTTAGCCAATTTCATCTAATTAATGAAATTATTGATCTTGAAAATTATAATTAGGATGAAATTCCTTAATTTTGATTGAAGAAAGCTTTATGATTTTTATAGAAATGGATTTAGTATCGCCTTCTGTCTGCTTGTACAAAGAGTTGCAGATTTGGTGGCGAAGAAGGCATTTTGATTTAGATTGTAGTTTAACACATTACTTGCACTGTGTTTACTTGTTTTTTTTTTGTAATTCTCCCAATTTGATTATGCTCAATTTATATCACTTTTGATAAGTGTGGCAATTTTAGTATTTGTTTTTTTTACTTATGCTTATTAGCAAGCATAGTAATCACTTCCACATTTATAAGATTAAACTCAATTTGCATTCATCCTTAGATTTTGAGTTTAATTATAAATTTGTTATGCGTTTAACATTAGTCCTCCTAAATTCCAATTAAAGCTTGTTTAATTTTTAGGAATTTACAAGAAAAGAGAACTCACTCATTACTTCCATCTAAGCCATAGAATAGCTATTATATTTTGTGAGTTTAATATTGGCCTCCCCCAAATTACACTTAGGTTTTAAATGAATATTCTATTCTTTCCAAAAATTTTCTTTAAAGTCTCCCATTTTTTTCTTGTTTGACGCTTTTAATTTAAAATTAGCTGCAAGTTTCCTTACTTAGCTTTATTAAGTGAGTTTATTTTACTCTCCCATTTCTTCTAAGTCAAAATATTTGACGTAATTTTGGCAGTCTCCCGTCATCCCCAATGACGGGTTTTGACCACCAAGACGCTCATGAAGTAGAAAGTGGTGTCTTATGACACCACAACCGATTTTCATCTCGTCGTGTCCTGTTGAGCACAACGAGGCCTTTAGACTTGAAAGAAGACATAATGCAATATATATTCATCCCCCTTTTATTTTCTAATTCTAGAATTTAGACAAAATTTTGGCAATATTTTATCTAGGGGACATCTAACAAGTGGTGGTTTACTCGACACCACATTGAGCGGTGTCTTGCGACACAACTTATTTTTCATCTCGTGCTCACTGAGCTCAACGAGGTCTTCAAACCGAAAGAAACATACAAATATATTCAAATTCACAACCGACATATTTTGACGATTTTTTTGGCACTGAAGGCAAAAGAACTGGTTAGGTAGGTAATTGGGAATGTAAGGTAAGGAGTGCGATGCTGGAAATCAAAAGAAGAATTCTCCTGCTGATGATGTTCTTCCTCGATTTGCGGCGCAGTAGAAACGAGATGGCTAAAGCGAAAGCGACAAAAAAAAGAAGAATTCACCTACATCGATGTTCTTCCCGATTTGTGCTGAAATGTTAAAACAAGAGTGCAATCTGCGGAAATCGAAGAAGAATTCCCTATGACGATGTTCTTCCCGATTTCTGGCCATGACGAAAATGGGGCGAGCTAAAGCGAAGGTGTGTCGAGGGAATTAAATAAATTATCTTGTTGACGATGTTCTTCCATGATTTGTGGTGCAGCAAAAACGGGACGGCTAAAGCGAAGGGTGCGACGCCGAGAATTGAAAGAAGAATTTGCCTACTAACGATGTTCCTCCCCGATTCGCGACGCAACAAAAATGATAAAATTTGGATGAGTTCGGGCTTCGGAAGGATTACCTGAATGTGCAGTTCTGGCTGGATTATGAAGAAGCTGGAAGGAAGGAGGTTTGCTTCTTGGCCATGGTGAGGAAGAAAATTTGTGAGTTGTGAAATTTAGAGGGAAGGAGGCATTTGAGGCGGGACGTTCGGTGGTTTCGCGGATGATTTTTGAAAAGTGGCTGCAGATGCAGAGGTGGGATCCACATAGAAGTTGGCCGACGATCTGTGAGGTAGCGACCTGAAGGCACGGAGATCTGTGAGAGAGCCAGCGTGAGTCGGAGGAAGCGGTATACGTGGGCGTCCGGGTCCAGATCGATCGCGAAGATCAGCGATTCTGATGTTCCTGAAACGCAGGAGAAGCAGTGGAGTGCTTGTGGGCGGTTTCTGCTGGCGTGCAGTTCGGCCCGAGTCTGGCTGCGGCCGCAGGTCGAAGACGTCGGAGACCGTGACGGGTGCGGGTTTTCTTGGCCACGGGTGTCGTTGGTGGAAGCGGTGCACGAGACGAGAAAATAGTGGTGATATGACCTAAAATTTCACTTGACACGAATCTTGGCGTAAGCAATCTGATCGTGAATCAAGACTAACCGAGATCAAGCGGTTATTATCAATCGACTCTTAAATATGGAGTGTTTATAGTCAAATCGAGCATCTTGACGAGCCGAATCTAACAAGCCCAAGATATCATAATTCCGACATCATTTGAGCATTCAAATACACAAAATACATCATATGATCAAGGGGATCATTTTGAGTCGTCCGATGAAGTGGAGTGGTACGGGTTTTGCATGTATTTATAGAGACGTCACTCCTCCAATCTATAAATACCCCCTCATTCCTCATATGAGGGGAGCCCAAGCAAGAGAGAGAAGAGAGCCCTAAAGCTTGAAGATCCTCCAAGCACAATCGTGCCACCACTGGTCGTGACCACGCCGCCGCATGCATGCGTCGATGATCGATCCCTCGTCGACTCGTTCGTCATCATCCGACCACTACGCCGGTCATCATTATCAACATCATCATCAACATCGCCGTCGGCAAACATCGTCGGCTCGTCGTCAATATCGTATTACTAGCTGTTATTCCCTTCTTACATACTATTACGTAATCCGCCATCGGAAAATCACGTACTCAAAGAAATACAAAGTGAAGATGTTCGTTGGGCTAAGCCCGTGGTTTTCCCTCTTTTAGGTTTTCACATAAAATTCTAGAGTTTTATTGCTCTTTAAATACACTGTGTGTCTTGGATTCTCCAAAGAAGTTAAAACGTAAACTTTTACTCTACCTGGCGGTTTTCTAGCATGCAATAGTTTGGCACCGTCTGTGGGAAAAGAACCCATCAATCATAATTTTTGTGAACATCCGCGTATATGGTCAATAGGTGTAATACATCCGAGCAACTCGCTCCAACTCGTCTCACTCGAAACCAATCCTTGAACTAAGGGCGTAACCTTTTACCTCACTTCCCCACGATAGGCATGACCAGTTGGTGAAGGTGCGGAATCTCTTTAGAAGATGTGTGCAATGGAAGAGTCTCAAAATGAGATGATTCAACTTTTGCGAGGAACACAACAACCACTATCACGGAAAACACACCTCCCCCAAGATCAATCGTTAGCCGGGGGAGGCAAAATGCTAATCTCCTTGACGCTGAAGTTTCTCCATGTAGAGACCGTGATGTTGATCTCCTTGACACCGCTAGTTTTACTCATCCATCACGTGCAACTCAACTGACTGCTAATCCACCAATTATTGCTGGTAGCTTGACACATTCTCGTCCTGTTGACCCTACTTGCCATGTTATACGTGCAAAATTATGATGCTTAATGCAAGATAAATTTCACCTTCAAGATAGAAATCATCCTCCCCTCTGACTGAGGAGTCCTCACCTTTAGCTAAAGCTATTCTTCAACATCCTATTCCGTGGTTTCAAGCTTCCGAGCATAGATTCTATGATGGGAACGACCCATATGAACACATCGACCATTACAGGACCATCATGCATATCCAATGAGCTCCTGACACACTGCTTTGTCAAGTATTTCTCATTATCCTTAAGGGGCAAGCTCGCACTTGGTTCTATTCCCTTCCAAGGGGATCCATCCATACCTTTATGAACTCGCCAAAGTTTTCGTAGAACAATTCATTGCAAATTGGAGGATCAGTAAAGATTCCTCCCATCTCTCCGGAATTTGTCAAAATGATGGTGAATCACTTAAAGACTACTTCCAAAGATTCTCAAGCTCGCCAAATACAGGGTAGAACTAAGAGGAGTTTTCCTTGGAGGTTCGTCACGGACCTTTCTACTCATCATGCAGATACGGTCCTTCATACGCCGACTTGGTTCACTAGTGGAAGCGCAAGTTTCTTCTGATGATGCTATTAATGCCCACCGAAAACAATTTGAACAATCCACATGAAAATGTAAGAGTGCTCTAGGAAACACAAATCAACAATCCCAGAAAAGCAACAAGGTGATCTCTCCTCCCACCTCACATCAATGGGAATACACACCCAAACACATCTCGTTAGCGTCTTGATGGTTATTTGGAATGAAGAGACCATTAAGTGGCCACATCTGAAACCAACTTGAAATCAAGAGCAATATTGTCACTTCCATCAAGTCATGGACATACTACTGAGGTGTAAACAACTTAAAGAAGAGATTGAGAGGCTTATTCAATAGGGATATCTGGGTCAATTTATGCAAAATCAACCAACTCAAACAAATATAGCTCCAACCGGGGGGCAACCGGGACAATCATCACAGAAACAACATAATAGTCTCCAAATAGTTGGAGAAATTGAAACGATTGCAAGTGGGCCACTACTATCTAATCAAGTCTTCCTCGCCGCCTTTGAAGAGCCGGAGTTTAAAAAATCTTGTATTAATCAGCCCATCACTTTTAATAACTCAGACTTGGAAGGAGTCTAAGTTCCACATCAAGATTCTCTTGTCATCAGTGTGGATTGGTGATTGTTAAGTTGTTAAGAGAATTTTGATTGATAATGGGAGTTCGTTGATGTTTTATTTTACTCCACCTTTCTTAGCATGGGTATGGTTAAGGAAAAACTTGACCCATTGCGGGACCGTTATATGGGTTTGATAATGCATGCATGCAGTGGAGGGGCGATCACCCTTCCCATTGTTCTCGGAGAATTTCCTCAACAAGTCACTTGCTTAGTTCAATTCATAGTGGTCAAGTCAAATTCAACATACAACACTATATTTGGAAGACCCCTCCAATCAATCTTCGGTGCAGTCACTTCGGTACCTCATCTTAAGATGAAATTTCAAACTCCCATTGGGGTTGGAGTGGTATGTTGAAATCAACAAATAACACAATTATGTTACCTCAAATAAGCTCCACCCCCCTTCTTCAACATCGAGAATTTTAATCTTCAAGATAAAGAAGTACCTCGAGAGAATTTTGCTAAAGACGCTCCCCACTTATCGGATGACCAACCGTCAGCTATGACCAATGATCGGAGGAAAAATATTCTTAAAACTTGGAACATGGAGGGTCTCTGAAAAGTGTTATATAT
The DNA here is from genome assembly GCA_021442155.1 of Cymbidium sinense. NCBI lineage: Eukaryota > Viridiplantae > Streptophyta > Magnoliopsida > Asparagales > Orchidaceae > Cymbidium > Cymbidium sinense. The sequence continues at coordinate 9,601 of JAKCPB010001282.1, forward strand.
AATCATTGGTGTATAAATATTGTAGTCGTTAATTTATTCCGTTTGTCCTTTCCTCTCCACCTCTTGTCCTTTGTTGACTCTCTCTAAAAATGTATCTCGTCCCTTTTGTTAAGTTATCTTATGACAATATTGTATCACTGACATTATAAAAGTAATGAGTTTATGGATTTTTCTTATAAGCTCATTTCTTCTTCATTTAATCCTCCCACTTGAGAAATATACAACTCACATTATATCTCAATCGGGCATGATCAATCCAAAGGAGACTTGATCGAACCTCTTCCATACAGGTAAGAAGCCAAGTAACACTTTGGGCGATACTAGAGATAGTCAAAAGGTCTTTGGTGGACATCCCGCGACCTCTTCCATATAGGTTAACGTCATCGGGTAACACCCTGAAAAACAACCTGATAGGTCAAAATCCTCGGATTCAATTGACCTCTTCCATACAGTTAACGTCATCGGGTAACACTCGACAAACAACCGGATGGGTCAAAATCTCGGATTTAATTTGACCTCTTCCATACAGGTTAATGTCATCGGGTAACACTCTGACAAACAATCTCAGATGGGTCAAAATCCTCAGCGGATTCAATTCACCTCTTCCATACAGTTAATGTCATCGGTAACACTCGACAAACAACCTCGGATGGGTCAAAATCTCGGATTCAATGTAACCTCTTCCACGAGTTAACGTCGTGTTAATGTCATAGTCACACAAATATCCTCGGATAGGTCAAAGAAAAATCGACCATCCCGTATCTCCGCCGGTCATCCCCTGCGGCTAAGCACGGTATACCGTCGCTTACGAGCTATGCGGCGCCGATCGCTGCTACGCCTTCAGCGTCACCCGTGCGATTCATCGCCGTCCTTCGCCGACCATCGTCGGCGCTTAGTCACCACCGCCGTCGCGGTCATCCGCGCGGCTACGCCCGGTCTCCGTGATTATGCCGTGGCTTGCCATTCTGCAGCGTCGACGTACCACCGTCATCGGTCCCCCGCTGCTACCGTGGCGATCCGCTGCCGACATCGCGACAATTTTGCCGATCACCATCATTATTCATCACGCCGCTGCGCCCGGTCGCCGTCGACCGTTGCCGGTTCGTTCGGCCACCCGTCGGCCGAATGGCCGTCCGTGGCGGTCAGCCGACCATCACCGGTAATCTCCGCCGGTCACCACCATCGTTGCTGGTTATCCTCGCCGACCACCATCGCAGGTCACCGTCGCCAACCAATGTCGTCGGCCACCATCGTCAAGCATCTTCGTAACCCCATCTCGGTGATCGCCTCCGAACGGTCGGTCGCGAACAGCCATATGAACTATGCGGTCTTGATCACCTCGGCTTCTTACCGGTCCAACGGTAGGTTGCTTAACACCTCTTTCAAGGGAAAAACTGGAGCTGTCGTATGAATTACGGGTCTTGATCACCTCCGAACCAGGCCGGTCCGACGAGTTAGTTAGTTAACATCTTTTCGAGGGAAAATCGGAGCCTTACCATATGAACTACGGGTCTTGATCGCCTCTAACTCGATCGGTCCGACGAGGTTAGTTAACACCTCTTCGAGGGAAATCGGAGCCTTCCCGTATGAACTACGGTCTTGATCGCCCGACGACCTTCTTCAAGAAGAGAAGGTGCCTTCTCCCTTAGCCTTAGGGGGGTTTTTATAGACCCCTTTTTAGGAGCAAAAGGATAAAAAAGCGTCCAACCGCCCAAAACCATTCAAAACTGCTCAAAACGGGCCAAAACAGTGAAATGGGCCAAACCGACGCGGGTGAAGAAGCAATGTATGCCGCATGTGGTAAGCGTCGCTCGACCGTTTATGGGAACCAGACGCCATCTCTGACTGCCGCTCCGACTTCCTTCCATGACCCGGCTGGCCTGCTGACAGACCGCACACTAAGACCCGTTTCAGAGATATACCAACCTCGCTGCCTCTCCCGCAGACCCGCCGACCCGCTCACCAGCGGCCCGCCGGCCGACCCACGCTGACCCGGCTGCTTCATACCCTACTCGCAGCCCCTCGCGACTGCTCATCATTGTCAGAAACTGTCGTCGTCTAAAGCCACAACCCATCACGATGAAGTGCGCCAGATCTTTCTTGCCCATGAAATCGCAAGAACCCACTCAGCAATTTCGTACCGCTCGTAATCCAACTCAAACCTTATGCCCGCAGCACCCATAATGTCCATCCATGACCAAATCTTACGCCTTCACGCGCTGCACGCGATACATCCATGCTACACCCACTTCATGGTCATAATCTTATGCTCCGTGAAGATATGTTCTCTCAAAATGTATGGTTAACGACGTAGAATTTCATTGAAGAATATGCTTAAATATTCGGCATATATATTTTTGGATAATTGAGATAATATCATCCAAAAATAGGGGGCAACTGATATGACCCTGAAAATTCTACTAGTCGAAGCACAAATCTTGACGTAGAAAGCAATCTAATTGTGAATCAAGACTAACCGAGATCAAGCGGTTATTATCAATCGACTCTTAAACATGGAGTGTTTATAGTCAAATCGAGCGTCTTGACGAGCCAAATCTAACAAGCCCAAGATATCATAATTCTGACATCATTTGAGCATTCAAATACCCAAAATACATCATATGATCAAGGGGATCATTTTGAGTCGTCCGATGAAATGGAGTGGTACGGGTTTTGCATGTATTTACAGAGACGCCACTTTTCCAATCTATAAATAGTCCCTCATTCCTCATATGAGGGGAGCCCAAGTAAGAGAGAGAAGAGAGCCCTAAAGCTTGAAGATCCTCTAAGCACAATCGTGCCACCACTCGACGGTCGTCAACCACCGCCACCGTTAGTTGCCACCGCTGATCCTCGCCGCCGCCGATTATCATCGGCCATCGCCGTCATCATCGCAACATCGATTGCCAACATCGCCGTCCATCATCGCCGAACATCATCGTCAACATTATCATTAACATCGTCGTCAACATTGTCGTCAACATCATCGTCAACATCGTTGTCAACATCATCTATTACTAGCAACTGTTGTTCCCTTATTACATACTATTATGTAATCCCATCATCGGGAAAATCCTGTACTCAAAGAGAAATACAAAGTGGAAGATTTTCGCTGGGCTAGGCCCCGTGGTTTTTCCCTCTTTTCGAGGTTTTTCACTTAAAAATTCTGGAGTTTTCTTATTCGCTCTTTAAATACACCAGTGTCTTGGACTCAAAGAAGCTAAGTGAAACTTTTTTTACTCTACCGAACCGGTTTTCTAGCAACAAGTGGAAACCAAGGATTCACAGATTGGCCAAAACAAGAAATTGAGAGGAAAGGAGAATTTCTTTGTGTGTGTGTAGAAAATTTTTCCAATGAGAGAGAGTAATCCGGGAGAGAGAAACATGAGAACCCAATGTGAGGAGGGAGTTACGAGGGATGCAAGGAATGAGGTAGGAATGGAGAGAGTGGTTACCTTTTTTAGTTTTTTTTCTTTTTCTAAATTTTATTTCATTTTAAAAGCGAAAATAGAGGGGGGGGGGGTTTATTTGTGGATTGTCGGTAAGCACACACAACAATCAATATATATGCTGATTTAGGGTAATTCCATTGTTCTGATTTGAATCAATTTCAGCTCAAAATACGCATCGCCACTTTTACTCGCTCGATTTTCATGCAGACTCATCTGAATTGAGTGCGAACGGTCTTATTTGATAGATTTCAGCATTTCGAAGCCAATGGAGTGATCAATTTCGTGAATGGAGGTCGTTTGACTTGCATCAGTGCCTCCTAATCTTGATATGCGTGTAGGCGCGTTAACGAATTGAGCGCTTGATCGGTTGATCATCAAGTCATGCAATATTTATATCCTGACTAATTTTGACATTCCGAACGCGATGACAAAGTCCATTCGTCAATCGAAGGTCATTTGGATTGATTTTGGCGATGTCTAGTGTATTTCAACCTCGATTTGCGCGCTATCACTTCTAATTATTTTAAATTTGCACATACTCATCCGAATTGAGCTCAGACAATCTCATTTGATAGATTTTGATGTTTTGAAGCTAACGGTGTGATCAATTTCATGAACTGAGGTCGTTCGGACATCGTCGCAGCTTCTTGACTCCGGTATGCATGTCGACACAGTGATAGCTCGAGCGCTTAAACAATTGATCGTTAGATATTGCAATATTTATATTCTGATCAATTTCAATGTTCTGAACACAATGACAAATTTCGTTCATCGATCGGAGGTCGTTTCGACCATTTTCAGTGACATATAGTGCATTTTGAGCCTCAATTTACGCGATCGAAGTCCGTCAGAATTGATTTTAACTTGACTTGATTTATGACACATATGTGGATGTCAACATGCAATATTTATATTCTAACTAGTTTGATGTTTTGAACGAATGAAGTTCGTTCGTTGATCGGAGGTCGTTTTGACCATTTTCGCAGCATCCCGTGTATTTCAGCCTCGATTTGTGCGTTGTCACTTCCAATCATTTGACATTTGTAAATTCTCTTCCAAATTGAATACGCTTCATTACTTTTTTGACGCTTCAAAGCTAACGAGCGATCAATTTTATGAACGGAGGTCATTTAGATATCATCACAGCTTCCCGACTCTAATATGCGTGTTGACACATTGATAACTTGATCGCTTGATCGGTTGCTCGTTAGATTGTGCAATATTTATATTATGATCAATTTTGATGTTCTGAACGCGACGACAAAGTCCGTTTGTCGATCGGAAGTCGTTTCGACTATTTTTGGTGACGTCCAGTGCATTTTGAGCCCGATTTGTCGCCTTCAAGTGTGTCGGATTCGTGGGCTTGACTCACCTTATGACACATATATGAAGGTCAACACACCCAGGCGATCTTAGAGCGACCTAGATACAAATATACTGACCATGCCTGATAAAATGAATTCCCCTTATCGCTCAAGGGTTTAATTTTTAAAATAGGCCTGTTTATAATATTAATTATGTGATTAGGCACGCTAAAAAAAATTTAAAATAGTTTTCGCCGCCGCCAGATCAAGTCCATTAATAATTTTTTAAAAAAAAATTAAGTGGGCAGTCCATATTTTATGGTCACATTTGACTCATCATATGTCGGATTTGGGAGTGCTTGGTATCGTTGAAAAGATAATAAAAAATCCTACAACTTTTATGTTCACAACTTTGACTCTCGTCGGAGATGCGGTTTACAAATGTGCAACGTGGTTACAAAAACTTATATTGATGCAATTTTATGTTCGAGTCAATAAGTTATAAAATATATTCATTGTTTATCTTTCAACAGAGCATAAATTTATAAAAATTATGTAATCTATTTCTGCAAAAATGCTCAAACTGAGTTCATTAAGTGAATGCTGAAAGTTACATCAAGTTAACCGACACGTTACTACCACCACAAAAATTATAACAAGTAGTAAATGTAAAAAGATAAATAACATCAACAGAGAACCTAAAAAAATTACCTCTGACTCTATTCTTAGGACAAGTTGACTGGTGGCTAGTTTTACACACACACACAAATTGTGAACTTAGAAATGCTCTCGCCCATTGAATTCTATATCTCGCTTGTCCTAGACGCCCGACTTTCTTTTGATATTTGGTGGATCGTAACTTGGGTATGTGTCATATCGAATTGTTCCAACCGCCTTCACGACCGGGTATCACATGGAACTCGCTTTGGTAGGTTTTCATGTAGTTTTGTAAGTAGGGTGAGACAAATAGCACATGGCTTATGCGCGTTGACCCGAACAACAATCACATGCGCACGTGGTAAGCTCTGAGTTTCCATGTACACTGCAATTGTTCTCGTTATCTCAACTTTGAATGTTCTTGTGACATCAAACACTTGGTACTCATTCATACTTATCCTCATTGGTTGTACTCTACGTGACTCTCGTCATTGTCTTGCAACGAGCTTTAATGTGGAGAGAACAAGGTAGTTGCCTCTCGGTGGATGATTCAAGACGCTTCATGAATATTGAAACTATATTAGTAAATCGCTGTGATCAATGCTTGGATGGGTAAACCACGAGCTCTCTTGACTACACCGTTGAAGCACTCGTGCATGGTCATTGTACCATACCTATAACCTTCATCATGAGTTACCACCGCTGACATCCTCGAGATCACCAATCATATGCCTCCCCGCTAATATTCTTGATGTCCGCCATGTATCTCTTAAATATCCAATATCATCGATTCTCGAACGCATATCTTTCGACAAAATGAACTCAACATCACCAATGCCTAATTGTCTCACTCTTAAAGTTCTCCCTCAAATGGTGCGTAAAAGTGACCAAGAAAGATTTCTCCCACAACTATACCGCATGTCTATCGAGATAAGGAGATCTCCTCTTAGACACCGGTGGAATCAAGTCTTGTAATGCACAGAAACCAATCCGTGACTCGATGCACTCGATTCCACATCAATGGGAACAAGCCATTATTTGCATCAATTCCAACTGCACTTAGTAGAGTACCTCTATATTTACCCAAAAGAAAGGTGCCATCTAGACAAAGTACTGGACGGCAATGTTGCCAACTTGTGATTGAAGGTTCGAAGGACCAAAACAATCATTGGAATTTGTTTGATTGTGAGTGTATATGATACACCGCCCTGTCATGAAAGCATAGCATATGAACTTTCCCAAAGATCTATAAGATTCTTCCCAACTACCAAAGATTGCCTTTCGCTTTCCTCGTGCATCCCAAGCCTTCATGTAAGACACTCTAATATTGAACTTTGCTCGATACACACAATTTCCGGGGTTTTATATCTGATTACATGGGTTGTATAAAAAAGATGAATTGATGTACATCGTTTATGACCAAAGATTCGTGACGAATGAGCACAAGTAACCAATCGAACCAATCTTTCATGCACCCCTAACCTCTTAAATGAAGCATGTAGACGCCATAAAAACATAACTGGTTTGAGTGATGAGTGCACGTAATTAATTTAGATTGTTCAAGCATATATGACATACTCAACATTATTTATGATGACCGCCTTGAACAAAGAAATTGTAATTGTTTGTCAAAATGTAAACCTTCTACCGCCATTTGGAATGCGCCCGCCTCAAAGATTGAATTATCAAGTGGGCCATCAAATGTGACGCCCCTCATCCCACTCTCTAGTTGTTTGTACTACAAAATATCATGTACGTATGTGTTGTGGGTTGGGTTCTACTTGAGTAATGCAAATCAAATCTAACCCCGACGGATGGTTCATCCTCAAATTTGTTGCTCATGCTATCATCCTCTTCATTATCACTACTACCTCAACTAGGCATAGTTTCATATCCTGGTCTTCGGAGATGGTAAATTAATATCATCTCTGTCACACCATAGAACTTGTCCCAACCAAATATTCATGTTCTCTTGCTGCACTCCATAATACTCCACCGAGAAGATAGTAATGTCTCGCCACCCAACCTTATTCCGCTGTTTATCTCCCTATCACCACCGTTCGTAACTCAAATGACAATATTACATCGCATTAAACACAACTTCACAAACTCATCTAAAATGTGTTGTAATAAATCCGCATCTACTGAAAGCACAGATCAATTAGATATATCTAGGCCAACTAATTCTTTTTGTAATTCATCAAATTGAGTGGGGATTTGAATGCATTTTTCCACCAATGTATGTTGGAATGAAGGCGTGGCTACTAAGTTCACCACCATAGTAAAGATATGCAGTTCATTTTCAACTATTAGTAAAACAACACCGCTATCTCTCTCACTTGATGAATTCACATAGTTCAAATCGTGATATACATGATGGGGCTAATACTAACCTCACCTAAATTTACTATTTAAGAAATTTAAATTGTGCAATTATCACAATCAAGACACGATTGACAAAAAAACTTGCAAATTCACATTATCAAAGTCCACAATCATCTACACCATTTTCATGTACATAACAACAATCTACAATTACAAATTATCATTCAAAAGGACACAAACTTGCAAATTACACAATCATAAATTCATGTTTATAAAAACAATAACTTTGTAAAATTGAGAGAGCAGAAACCAACGCCACAACCAAATCGACTCATTTCCTTCATCTCACTAAATAATTTACACATTATGCTCAACTACAATTCATAAGCATAAGCTTTCATTTCCTTAAAAAAAAGCATATTCATAAGCATAAGCATAAGCATCCACCTCAAATCTAACAATTTTCCTTCAAAATCTCACTAAATAACATCTAACAAATATTTCCTATCAAAACAACAAATCCAAACTAGATCTAACAAATATTTCCTATCAAAACAACAACCAAACTAGATCTAAAATTTCTTTTGCATTTCCTAAAATACCTAAATCGTGAAAGATCTCAAAGCCACTACTTCAATGGAAACAACCGACGGCCTGGCGACCTTCCTTGGCGCAAACGGCGTCTTCAGAGCGAACGCCAGGATCAGGAAAGGAGAAAACCGAAAGCCGCGGCGTCATGAAGCTCGCCCTAATTTATTGATTAAAGGCGATCATTTCAGATCCTAGACCGGGTCATCAGCCCATTTTAAATTTTTTTTAGCGTGCCTAATCACATAATTAGTATTATAAACAGGCCTATTTTAAAAATTAAACCTCGCTCAAGAGCACTTCCATCAAAGCCATTATGATGATATTAATACAAACTTGAACATATCCAATCAATAACCTCGACCGTTAAAACATGAGGGGAAAGCACTAGCAATTCCAATTGGGAGTTAAAAGTAATTTTGGTCATACCAGAAATGCTGATAAACAGTTTATTGGAATCTCGCAGAATCTTTTTTTTTTCATGGCAAGTAATTAGGTAATAATTTCTGACACCATGAGATCTATCGTTTATATAGGCAAATTCAAGGGAATCTTGAACAGAGATAGAGAGGACCCAGCTCATATATAGAAAGCAGTTCCATTCCATTCAGACGTACCCATTATTTCTCTCTTTCTCTCCCTTCTTCACGCTTCTCCTTTGTGTGCCTTATCCTGTGACAGACACGACCTTCATCATGATATTCATTGCATGCAGGATCGCATGAGAGACCCAGGGGGAGACCATGCAATGCTATTTCGAGCAGTTAGGCGAGAAAGAGAGAAAGGGGAATGACTTACTTGAATGGTACAACTAACTACCTTTCACTATGCGCTTACTTATCTCTCGGTTATCTACTCCAATGGATTCCCCATTATAAGCAATAGCAACGCTGACATCATTACAGGGAAGAAACCTCTAGCATAGATACTTTGCTGCAAACAAAAACAACAGTAGAAGGAAATTATAAGGATTTCGAGATAGAGACTAAGGATTTATGAATCTAAGTGGAAAGAAAATAATAGAAGGCAACTCACCCTAACCACCGCTCGCTTTTTTTCCAGGCATTGCCATGAATCTACAGTCGTCGCCCTTCGTCTTCGGCGGGTGCTTGCAGAACTCTCGGCCACCGATCATATAGCTTCTCGCACGTACGCCTTATCATGATCTAGTGCACAAACCATGTCAACCTTCTCTGCGAAAGCAGCTAATGATCATGTTCCAGAGATTCAACCTTTGTTCACCTTGTGCTATCTAGCAAAATTGTTATGCATCTCTTTTTTAGTTGTATGGAGGCAAAATATTTAAAATAGACATATTCTTAACTGTAACAATTTAGATCAAAATTTTTTTTTATGAAAATATCTTTTTTAATCTGACGAGAAATTATAAAATTTATTTACGATATTATTTTTTTTTGTTTTTTTATAGAGAGAGAGAGAGTTTTATTTTTTATATTAAGAGAGACTAAAGATATATATATATAAAAATAAATAAATTTTAATAAATAAGTATATATATATATTTATATATATAATTTTTAATAATATATATATATATAAATAAATAATAATTTTAATATATATATATATATCTTTAATCTCTCTCTTCTCTGCAACACAAATAAAAAAAAAATACTCTCTCTCTCTGCCTCTACCAAAACAAAAAAAAAAAAAAATCATGGACGACTACGCTTCTCAAGTCGCCAAGAATCCATCGACGACGACGACCTATTTTCATAAAAAAAAAAATTTTGATGCCTAAATTACTAATTATAATTAAGAATATGCCTATTTTAAAAATCTTCCCTATGCTATATGTTTCATAGTGTATTCACGGTGAGCATTTGATTATATATGTTACGTATTATAAATTAATTGCTTTAATAATCTTTATAGATGCGACTGATTGTTTTCTTTTGCAATATACTGATATAATAGGAGTTCACCATTTAATTATATGATGAAGTTTCAAATTCTATTTTATGAGCCATATTTGTATATTTTGTACCTGTCTATTTATTTTTTAGTTTTCGTAACTATTCCGTTGGGATAAGGAACAAATTTAGCGAAAGCTTGATATTTTATGAATAATTTTTTGTATTTATCAATTTATGAATGTGTCATTATATATGCATCAATGTTTGAAAGTTTATTACTGTGATTATAAATAAAATGTTTTGCAGGCACTATGGAACGCCTTTAACCCACCTAGTATGACAGTTTTGTCTTCTGTGAATTTAGAAAATTTAAGATTATATTTTTAAAAACTATTATATATATTATAAATATGTAATTTTCTTAATAAAATTATTTATTATTTATATTTATTTGTCTATTCATAATAAGCAATTATAAATATTTTAAATGTAACTAAATGATTTTATATCGATTCTTTTAATGATTATTGATAATTAATTGAATCTTATATGATGGATATACTATTTGATAATAATTTTCATCCTTAGAAGGCATTAAAAGCTTATTGAGAAAATAGTCAAAAGAAAGGTCATCTTACATTATCTTATTTTCAAAATTTTAAAACTAAGATTAACTCTATTAGTTGTTATAGCAAATGTTGAAATATTATTATTTTTTACTATGAATAATGTAAGAAATAAACTACAAAATAGAACTAGATATCAAGAAATAAATGATCTTTTAATTACTTATATTAATAAAGATATATTGAATGTTATCGACAATAAAGTAATTATTCAACACTTTTAAAATATTAACATCAAATATTATAAATTTTAAGTTTTTAATTCATGAATTTTATGTTTTTAATTCATATGTCTGTATATGTGATGCAATTTTTATTAAATTTTAAGATAACTCTATACCAACTAAATTTTAAAATATGCCTAAGAATAATTCACATTTAAGAAAAATTGAAATGATCGAATCAAGTTGTAGAATAACTAAAACAACAATATGCTAGAAGTTACATGAACAAAATTGTTAAAATACTACGATATTATATTTTTCAAAATTTTGGCCACATTAAAATTTAGAAATCACAAAAAGAATATGATCACTGAAAATAGAAATAAGATAATGGCTGCATATATTAAGCCAGATAATTTTTTAACTTGCCAACGTAACAAAAATGACCCTAAGATCTTCAACCCCTTTCTCTCTACTTTCTTTCTTTTTCCCTTCTAGTTTTCTTTACGACCAAATAAGATAAAATGGATAAGCTGAAGTTTTGGGTGGGATCAGTGTTTCATATTAAAAAATAAAACTAAGGATATATTAATAATTATTCTCATTATTGAATTTTAATATAAAGTTCATATAATTCTTTTATTTTTTTAATTAAAGCTACAAAATTTTGGAAAAAAAATAATTATAAAATATCATATTATGTTTAACATGCTTAGATGAAAATGCATGAACCATGCATAAAACTCTTGTTTATTGTTATGATAAGTTATAATTCTTGTTTATTGTTCTTTCTCCATGATTTAGATATGACCATAGATAAGCTTCTTGAAATTCTTGGTGAATTTCACAAAGAGGAGGTTTAATAACTATGTATTATGATGAATTAATAATCAAAATCATAAAACAATGTCATTTCTCTAAAATCATTCCTAATCCTTTTCAATCATTGTCAATCTTTTTTTTATTATTTTTATTTTTTAAGGGAACCCCATATAGGGGAATTTTATTGCCACAAAAAATGGGTTACAAGGTCCTTAAGAGGGGGTAAACTCAGAAGCTACCGCTCAAAGAGCTACAATCATCCTAGAGAGTAAATCCCCTGACTAAGTACAATCCACATATATAAAAAGAGAAAGAAAATAACCAAAGAAAGTAAAAGATACACATGAGCAAACAGAAAAGCTAGCCAACAACAGTGATTGTTGAGGTGCAAGAAGTTTATACCTCCCGAAAGAAATGACCTGCAGGAGATGAACACCTAATCTGCAAACATCTAGACAAAAAGTTAGCACCGTTAAAGTGATATGAGCTAAATCGAAGGTTGAAACAGATACACTGAGAGATAAACAGAGAGTTGTAGAAAAAGCTCCGGCAAGATCACACCAACTTGGGGAAGCTGCAACCATGTGCATCCAAATCCAAAGGAAGGGATACAACAGACGTGCTACTACCAGCCAAAGAATGGGTGAAATCAACCATCCATCATAGCCTACAAACCTGAGGAACCAACCCATCCATTGGAAAAGAGTTGTGTGGATTGAAAGAGCAGTATACCAAAGTATAATAAAGCCAGCCACATACACAGGGGAGAGAAAGCCACACAAATACAAGAGATAAAGGGAAAACAATATTCCTTTAACAACAGGAGAGCCCAAATAGTGCCAATAGATATTAGATGCACCACAACAACCAAACCTGGGGTCATTCCATAGAGATATAAATCGAACAGGTTCAACAGGATAAATGAGAGCATCCAAGTCCAGGCGTGCTTACATGATTGCAACCAGTTATAAACGGTTCCAAAAGAACACAACATACCAGAAGTAGTGAAAACATCCATACAAAGCCATAATATTATGGTAAAGAACTGCTCGAAACACACCCTCCATGAATCTTCACAATAGGGATTCTTAAAAGCAGATACCATAGTTGACCCTCTAGCCGCCAACCGCACAACACCAGTCAACAAACCACCACCATAACTTCCTAATGACCAACAAACCGAAAACCCAAAATGAACCCTGAAACTAATATGGAGGTCGTAATGTAGCGACCACAAAAGAAAAGAGGAGATATCACCAGGCATTGAAGGAAGAGCACTAAAGCCAAACAGGAGAACATTTTAACCCATATTAGGACAAGAAATAGTCATCCAACTTGAGCTACATAAGATCCACCATTGGAATATAACCGAAAAAGGTCTTGGGAGATACATAAAGAACAAATAGAAAATGAAAAGCAAAAGTAGCATAACCCATCAAGATCACCCAAATGCCGTGACAAGAGAGGGGACAAAAGAAACAAACATGCCTAAGATGGGAGGCTAGCCCTACCCAACCAAAAAAAAGTTGAAACCACCAATAAAAATTAAATTAGGTTTCTAACATAGGGCAAACCCATTTTATCTAAATTCACAAGCCCCCGTATGTAGGAAGGAACATTATCATTGGAGAATAAATCCACAGGAAAGGACTTTGCACCCCAATTAGCAAGGAAATCAACATAGGAATTAAGGTATGAGAAATATGATAATCAAGGGTGGCAAGAAGCCACCTCGTATGGCTAAGTAAATAGAAAACTTCAGCATTGCCATGAGCTCCCAACTTTAATAATTCCAAGAGGAGGAGAACATCAATTTCAAACCAAAATTTCTGGAATCCTTTCTGAATGCAGACATAAATCCTATAGTGAAGACGATAAAGCTCAAGAATAGAGGGTCTTAAAAGAATATCAAAAGCGAGATCACCGCTTCCACTATAATCTCTTAAAATCCTCCCACAACCATAAAAGCTATTAGAAACCTAATCGATCGTTGACCTTAATGACATGATAATTAGGCTTTATCCAATATATAATTTTATGAGTATGCTCAAACTGAGAGAAGAGAATAATTCCATGGTTAAGGGTCAAATGTTTAAACCCTTTGAAACTAGAGGAAGACGCTTTTATAAAGAGATGTAATTTTACATTTGTCTCAAAGAATAATGATAGTTCATAGGGATACCACGATGCTTAGAATCATTTCTTTCCCACCGATATACCACATCGAAAGTAGCTAACACTTTTGACATGACCCTTCAGGGTATGAGAAAGAAAAGTTTTAAGAAGTTGCATGATAGAGAGGGATCCATCAATGAGGAGAGTATTTAACATAGTATCATACCAACTACAAACCCAAAGAAGACATGATCCACCAATGACATGATCATTTGAGGGAAGATGGAAACCTTTGTTAAGGAAGAATGTAGTGCTTTAGAATAAAGTTAAAATGAGAAAGAAGTAGGGATAAATACTCCATATTTTAGTGAAAACTAATGATTCTTAAGTTTTAAGCTGAAATCATGCCAAACATCCTTGAAAACAAAATCTTGAGAGGAAGAATTTTAAAGAGGATTTGGTCGATTTATTAGATGTTGGATTAATATTAAAGATTTTGTTAACTATCATATTGGGGACATTGGAAACTAATTGAGCTACATCCCAAGTGTTATGCATAATAAAATGGCTAACCTTAAGCCTCTCAATAGAATGAGTATTTAGTAAAGAATCAATAGAACCTAAGCCCAGCCAATTATCTTGCCAAAAGAAGGATGATCCCGAAATCACACCCCAAGAGATCAGATTCTCAGCAGCCCACTTGATATTACAAAGTCTTCTCCACACCGGAGAATCCCCAGGTTTATAAGAACAAATGAGGGGGTGTTTCCACAAGATTTTGAGCATAAATTGCAACCAAATATGATTGCTTCTAAGATTCCACCACATTTTATATGAGAAACATTTAATGGAGTCTTCTAAAGTTTTACAACCAAAACCACCTTCATTCAAAGGCCCACAATAGTTGTGCCAGCTAGCCCAATGAGTTTTTTTTGGAAGACGTGGTAGATCCCTAAAAAAATTTATTAATAAGTCTATTAATCTTTTTAATAATAGAAGTGGTAGCACAATAGTGGATAGCAGATAGAAAGGCAAAGAGCATAGAATACTTTTGATCAGGATAAGTCTAGCGCCAAAGAAAAGTAAATGGAACTCCCAAGAGAAAATTTTCTTATATATTTTTTGAATAACATCATCAATTAGGGAGGATCTTTTCGTTCCTCAATATAAAGGAGTATCTAGGAACTTAATAGGCAAAATTTGGTGAGCAAACCCGTAATGTTTTAATAGCATTGATCCTAGGTGATGAAATCAACGGATTAGAAATAAAACAACTTTTGTCGGTTAATCTTGAAGCCACTTTCCTTACCAAACAAAGTATGAAATTTACATAACTTTTAATATGAGGGATCCATTGTAGAATATAATAAAATTATCAAGAAACTAAGGTGGGAGATGGCAAAACCACCCCTAATTTTGTAGAACATGTTAGACATTTTATAAAATATCTGCTCAAGGCTTCTAGAGAGATATTCCATAGCAATAATGAATAGGGTCAGAGAGAGGGGATCTCCTTGCCTTATCCCATGGGAGGAAGAGAAGAAGCCATGGATCTCACCATTAATAAGTAAAGAAAACTAAGAGTTGAATACCATTCTTAATTAGTGTAATAAATTGATTGGAGATTCCAAAAGAGTCAAAATTTTATAAAGAAAAGTCCAACCAATGTTATCATAAGCTTTGGAAATGTTCAAATTAAAATTAGGTTATCACAATGAACCTTAGCATTTAAATCATGAACAATTTCTAACAAACATTATCAGAGATACATCGACCTTTAACAAAACCAGTTTGGTTGGGGGAGATAATTTTAGGGAGCAAACTGCTAAGTCTTTTGGCCATGATCTTAGAGATGAGCTTATTAAAAAAGGTGCAAAGGCTAATTGGCCTAAAGTGGCTCCAAAGTTTAGGGTTATCGATTTTAGGGATTAGGACAATAGAAGTGCTAGAAAAATATTTGGGGAGGGTATTCCCTTTAAAAAAAAAATTCAAAATAGCTTTAATCAAGTCTTCTTTGATAATATACCATCACTTTTGAAAAAAATAAAGTAGTAAAGGCATCAAGGCCAGCCACCGAATCTGTATTCATATTATGCAAAGTGTAAGCTATTTCAGACTCAGAGGGTAATGAAGTAAGCATATTGTTATCTTCATCAGAAATGAGCTTAGGGATAACTTCAGGCCAGGAAAGCTCATCATAGTTTTTTATTAAGGAGCTCAGAAAGAAACACGAATCGAAGCTTATTAAGACACCGCCTATCATCATTAGTTTTAATTTTTTAATGTGGTTGAGATCCATTTTCTTTTAACCATTGCATGGAAATATTTGGTATTTCTATCTCCATCGATATCCATTTTAAAGAAGTTTTTTTTTGCCTAGGTCTCTCCATGTCTTGGTAGCATGTTAACCTATCTTTAACTTGGTTTAATAGGACAATTTTGGAAGGATCATTAATGGAAGCTCCCAAAAACTATAACTAATTCTTTGATGCTGGTAAAATGATTTTTAAAGCAGTGTTTGTTCCACCATTTGATGCATTATTTAAGCCTTTTTAATTTAAGCCATAATCTCGTCATCCCGATAATAGTTTCATCAGGATGGAGAGGTTCACCCCGATTACTAGCAACCACCTCCAAAAATCTATCGTCCATAAGCCACATATTTTGAAACTGGAATGGAATATGAGAAGAGGGTATATTCGCACTAACCTTTATAGAGATGAGCAATGGGGAATGATTGGATAAGGTTCTACTGAGATGTTCAACAGAAGTAATAAAAAAGATTGATCCATAGATCGTTAAACATGATCCTATCTAATCTTTGCCATAGTGTGCGATTATTCCAAGTGAAATGAGATCCAATAAATCCAATATCAGTAAGGTGACAATCCAAGATCATGTTATTGAAATCCTCCATGGAGAATAGGTTAGCATTACCAACTCTTTTAAGAGGAAGAGATAGTGTTAAAGTTCCCACCCACAAACCAGCATTGATCGAGGAAGAGAACGATCTTCCCACGGGATCCTTCTACCATATCTATTAAAGGAGGCATAGACAAAGGATCCAAAGAAACACCAATTATCACAAGTGATTTTAACATTTACAACCTGGTGTAAATCCTGCATAACGTGCAAAACAAAAGGACTTCTCCAAAAAATCCAAAATTTATTACTTGAGTTAGCAAATAAACTATCAAAACCAATCATTCTAGCAACAAAATTAATGTTAGAAGGTAGGATAAAGGGTTCCAAAATGGCCAAGAACAAAATATTATGGACGACTAAATTACCGAATTTGTGAATAGAGGGTACCAATCCCTCTCGCACTCCAAATAAGGAAAGAAACCATTTATTTTTGGTAAGAGGAACCAGATCTAGTAACTCTGGCAAAGCTAGGAAATTTAGATTTAGAGGGTTTATTTTTCTTTTTTTATAATTATTTGAAATTTATTGGCCATATCCACAAAGATCACCACGATAATGAGTGATCAGTAAATTGCTTGGAAAAAAGAGGCATCTGGGGATTGTAGGCCATTTCACCCTCTTCCAATTCATTGTTATGATGTAAAGTTGGATTTGTAATCAGGTGAAGGTTAGAAGAAGAAGCACAAGAGGGATTAGAAGTGGGTAAAACACAAATACCTAAATCAGGAGTAGAAACTATATCTAAATATTGCACATCAGCCATTCCTACATGATCATTCACTTTACCTTTGGTTAAGGGTGACACGGAGGTAGGGATATTTGTAGGGACTCAACAACCATGGGGATTGAGCTTAGTAACATTAATGTCAATATTGTTGCATTGTAAGTGATTTCCATTAAATGGAACCGCATCATTAAAGCAAGTGCCATCCCAGTAGATGGATAGGTGTAGCCGTAGATCGGGTTGGGGAATAGGAATCTCAAAGCAATGACCTAGATATTGTAAGGGTGTATTAGTGTCCGTAACCTTTATGATTCAATTAGAGGAGCCTTAAGAGGTGGAGACTTTAGGAGGCACAATAGAATTTTCTTTAGATGTGGGTGAATCACAAAGCATTCAACAATCCCATGCCCATGAATTTTACAATGAGAACAAAATACATGAAAGTTTTCAAACTCCACTTTTGTAAATAACCATATTTTTCTCGATCATAACCAAATTTCCTTAGGATATTTTTTAGTTATATCCATTCAACAAGTATTCTGCAATAGAAGGTCTAGAAGGCCTCTCGATCCAATTGAAGTGGCTGATCGAACAACCCAGCCACAGTGAAAAGAAATTCTAGATTAAAGAAATGCACGCAAAGATTGGGAATGGACAACCAAACAGGAACAATAGAAGACTCCTCCTTAATGTCAAAAAAAGGTGTCCATTTCAACAAACACATCTGACAGTTGAAAATAAAATACGAATGTCTAGAAAAAACTCGGGAGTAATCCAAATCATTAGAAAGCTGAATTAGAACATGCCGCAAATCAATCAATCAAATAGAAAAAACACCAAAGAGCTTCAAACTATGAAAAAAGCATTTAATATTTTCCATAGAAGGACGTCGCAGCGCAAATTTACCAACCAATGTAAATTCAAATGACTTAGCAAGCCTTTCCACCATCGAATCAGCACACATAGTCGCGGGTACACCCCGGAAAGACGTAGATATAAGATCAAGTGACTCACCTGTGTTATTTACTCTACCCACGAGAACATCTTTGAACAATTTATACGTCAGGGAGGGATTTGATCCAGAGATTTCCGAGGGTTCAAGAAATTTTACAGCCGTAAATAGGATTTACCAGTGAGTGCTTCTTTAAAAGATCTGGATGGCAAGATCTCATCCATGAGGGTTGATTTAGAGTTGTAGATGCATTATTAGGTGGATTAGAAGATGATTCGTCGCTATTAGGGTTGATAACCTCACGATCTAGAAGAGGAAGAGGTTCCATGAAGATAGATGGGTATCGCTAGTCTTAGAGTGGAAAACCTAAACAATTTTAGACTTATGCTAAGAAAATTGGATCAACGAAGAGGAGGGATTCCAATCGGCAAAATAAGCTCGAAAATAAGCTACCGACAGTGGAGATGGGAGATAATACTCTCCCCAAGGGTCGTTGCGCTAGTGCATCTTGAGCAAATAATAAGGCACATTTGTGACATAATGAAGGGAGGTTCAGTTGAGGAGGGGCTGGGCTGCCGACTGAGGAGTCGAGAGGTGAATCATAATTAGGATGAAATTTCTTGATTTTTTGACTGAAAAAAGCCTTATGATTTTTATAGAACTGGATTTAGTATCGCCTTCTATCTACTTCTACAAAGAGTTGCATATTCGGTGGTGAAGAAGGCGTTTTGATTTAGATTGTAGTTTAACACATTACTTGCACTGTGTTTACTTGTTGAGTTTTTTTTGTAATTCTCTCAATTTGATTATGCTCAATTTATATCACTTTTGATAAGTGTGATGATTTTAGTGTTTGTTGCTTTAGCCCTACTTATGCTTATTAGCTAGCATAATAATCACTTCCATATTTGTATAAGAATTATCAAACTCAATTTGGATTCATCCTTAGATTTTGAGTTTAATTGCAAATTTGTTATGCGCTTAGCATTATCCCCAAATTCCAATTAAAGCTTGCTTAATTTTTAGGAATTTACAAGAAAAGAGAACTCACTCATTACTCCATTTTTTAATAGAGAATATCTTAGAGTTTGTGAATTTAATATTAGCCTCCCCAAATTTCACTTAAGTTTTAAATGAATATTCTATTCTTTCCAAAATTTTATTTTAAGGGCTCCCCTTTTTTTCTTGTTTGACGCTTTTAATTTAAAAAGCAGATTTCTTTACTTAGTATTTTAAGTCAATTTATTTTACTCTTCCATTTTTCTAAGTCAAAGATTTGATGCAATTTACTCCCCGCATCATCCCCTGTAGGTTGCATCGGGGGTGTTTTGACCTACTTGGTACACCCTGTTGAGTGTAGCAAGTGGTGTCATGCGACACCACAGACGGTTTTCATCTCATCATGCCCTGTTGAGCACAACGAGACCTTCAGACCTGAAAGAAGACATATAATGCAATATATATTCCTCCCCCCTTTTTTCTTCTAAGTCTAGAATTTAGACAAAATTTCTACAGCATTTCGTCTAGGGGGAGCGACATCTAACTAGTGGTGGCTTACTGACGCCTGGCTGAAGGTGAGAGTGTCTCGACACCACAACCTATTTTTATCCCGACGCACATCAAACAATGAGTTCTTCAAACCCGCAAAGAAGCACAAGCATACATATGTATTCACATTCACGAATCTCACATGTTTTGACGCATTTTTTTTGGTGCGTGGCTAGGCAAAGGAAGTAGGTAATTGAGAATGTAAGGCAAGGAGTGCGACGCTGGAAATCAAAAGAAGAGTTCGCCTGCTGACGATGTTCTTCCGACGGCGGCAAATAAACGAGACGCTAAAAGCGGCGTGCGAAAAATCGAAAGAAGAATTACCGCCGACGATGTTCTTCCCGACGGCGGTGTAATGAAACGGACGCTAAAGCGGGTTGTTGGAAATCAAAAGAAGAATTCATTAATAACGATGTTCTTCCCCGATTTACACGCTGGAACGAGATGGCTAAAGCGAAAAGGTGCGAGCCGAATCGAAGAAGAATTCGCCGACGATGATCTTCCCCAATTTGCGGTGCAATAGAAACGGGATGGCTAAAGTGAAGGAGGCGACATCGGGAATCGAAAGAAGAATTCTCCTGCTGACGATGTTCTTCCATGATTCTGCAGAAACGGATGGCTAAAGCGGTGTCGGGAATCGAAAGAAGAATTCGCCTGCTGACGATGTTCTTCCCCGATTCGTGACGCAGCAAAAATGACGAAATTTGGATGAGTTACGGGCTTGCGGGAAGGATTGCATAGAACGGGCTAGGTTTGCGGGCAGGATTGCACAGAACGGGATGGAAGGAAGGAGGTTTCACCGGTGGGTCAGGGCTGAGGGAAGAAGGTCGGGCTATAATGGAGGGAAGGAGGTTAGGTGATGGGCCGCTTATGGTCGTGTGGTTCAACGGGCCGCAGGAGGTGATTTTGCTGAATGGCAGCGAATGGCGGCACAGGCGCGGTGATCGCTGAGTATGGCCCGAGATCTGAGCGCCGGAACAGCTGGTCGAGCCACGAACGAAAAGGGACGCGCTGCGAGGCTGGGCCAGTGATCAGAGCTGAGTGGCTGCGGCAGATTCACAGAACGCAGGCTGGAGGAACGACAGAGTGGTTCTGCGGGCCGGGTTTTTATAAATATGAAAGTATAGATGTTAAATATTATATCTTTGTGAAATGCATCTTCTCAAGCATAGAAAAAGTGCTATCTTTGTGAATATCAAGTTTTTGACGTTAGATATGTAAATGCATAAGAGAATTATGTATTATGTATGTAAGGCATTTTCATAGCACACAATTGTTATATATTTACATAAACTTTCAAATTTATAAAATTAGCATTCAAATTTTAATATTACATCAAAATTAAAGCACTATCATTAATTTTTTGAAGTGAAATACAACATTTTCAATCATTGGAATATTACTATTTTATAAATATCATAATTTTGATGTTATATATTTAAATGCATAAGAATTATGTGTTGTGTATGTAACATTCCCTTTCTCTTAATCCTTGACTTTTAATTATTTTATTATGGTAATTACATTAATTACATTTAGGCAAACATAGCTGTTGATTAGGCAGTGAGGAGTAGGGAGGGGGAAGGAAGTCTATGTGGAACTGAACATATTAAAGTTCTGATTGCTATAGCCAAAGTACTGATGTCCTTTTTGCCATTATTTTTATGGGACCAATCTGATTTCTTGCTATGGAGAGAGCATCACAAAGTAAACCGCTTAAAGTAGTTTGCAAATTCAATTGTTTTATTTATACTGACTGTAATCTATAAATATGTTATTAAAGGGACAGTTTAGGATTAATTTTATTTTATATTTTTATATTATTTTGAAAATATATTTATTTAGACTATTTTATTTTATATGTGATTTTATTTTTTATTTAAAATAAATAATAGTTTTTTTTAAATTCTCAAAATTTTTAGTATTTTAAAAACAAGTATATTAAATAAATTTTATTTTAAACAAAATAAAATAAAATATAAATATAAATATAAAATAAAAGACTAAAGTGATCTCAAATGACCCTTAATCTATTTATTGAGTTGGTCTATTTTCTTATCAGACTCTTTTGAGTTAGTTTGGACTCAATTTAATAAAGGCTCGTGAGTTTAATTAGAAAACCAATAAGCTAAACTAGTTAGCCTGAACTATTTGTTGTCTCGTTAACTATCTATTTTAAAATATTATCATAAATAATATTTCAAAGGATTACTTCTTTTTCATGATTACAGCCCCTTTAAACTAAAATTTCTCGTGCTTGAAAGATTGGTCATTAATGTTTAAATTTTTTGATAAAATTATGCACATAATATATAATTTTAAATATTTACATATCTAATATCTAAATTTTGATATTATATATATATATATATATATATATATATATATATATATATATATATATATATATATATATATATATATATATATATATATATATATATATAGGTGTTGGTTTAGGTAGGCAGGAGAAACTCTCCCTGGAATTAGACATAATAATTCTACAATGCTATAGCCAAAGTACGTTTATCAACTTGACCGCGATCAAAAAATTTATATTCTTATCATAACTTCTTCGAACAACTGAATCTTCTGTGATGATACAAAATAATATATTTTTTTTTATCTCTTGATATTATTATGTATTAAAAAATTTTCTAAACACTTTTATTTATCATAACAGAGAAGAGATGAATCTCCATTAATTATCTCCACAGCTCAATAGGCTGTTTCTTTCATTTTATAACATTACTTATCAGATGAGAAGATTTATTAATAAAATGTTGATTTAATCATAGTTTAAAAAAAATCTCTATTCATGAGACAAAGGCTCCTCAATGAAGATGGAGCATTCTCCTCTACCTCCCTCAAATCGAGTTAACTAAATAGCTCAACAACTTGTGAGTTGAGTTTAACTAACCAACAAGTTTGAGCCAATTTTAACTTGTCAACCCAGCAACGAGTCAATTTATTTAAAAATATTATCATAACAAACATTCAAAGTTTAATTATTTCATATAATGGCCGAATTCAAACTCGTAGAATTTAATCGGCTCAAAATTTTTGACAGAATAGTCGAGTTCATCTCAACTCAATTATACTAAATGATCCATGAGTCATCCCCAACATTCAACTCAATTTGTACAGAATCTCATTAACCTTTATGGTGTTTGATAATTCTGATTTGGCTTTATTCACTGTTGTGTTACTATCGCATCTATACTCAATATAAAGTTTTATTCTTAGTCACAATTGTCACTTTAATTGGTGCAAAAAGTTTTGAAATTTAAAATTCGCTTGAGAATTACTATTTTATCATTCACTTTAAATTTGAAAATGATTCTAATTTTACTTTAAAACTCTTTGAATATAATTCAAGTTGACTCCATATAAATGTCAATATATAATATATATTTATAGTTGGATCTAATTTTATTTTATGGATGGTATTAAAATTAATTTAGTATGAAACTAGTTTAAAATCTCTAATGATTTCAGATTCATATTAAAGAATAAATAGATCTGAGAATTAGGGAGAGGCCATTATACAGTGATGAACTTTAGTAAAATATGCTTGGCTGGTCTTAAACCTTTACTAAGCCAATGCTTAATGAGATAGCAATCACCTGAAATGATTTCAGATTCATATTAATAAGTGTTTGATTAATTTAAAAAGTAAATTATATTTATCTAAAAAAAAAAAATAAGAACAAAATGCATTATTGCATTGATAATTATTTACTCATCTTGCTGAAAAAAAAAATACAAATATTTAACTTGAGTTATCCTTAAAATAAAATAAAAAATTCTCCTTAAAACAAATTTCAATTCAATTCCTTTATTATTTTCATTATCCTTCCTTTTATCTCTTTTCAGATAATTTCAATTTAAACGATGATTAAATTTATTTTTAACATGATACATATTATAAATTTTACTTTGTGTTTTGATTTTTCTATATAAAAAAAAATTATAATCATGAGCTTTTAATCAACCTTATTATTATTTGATAACTATAATGGATTTAACAAATCTAAATAAAACATACGAAAATTTAAAAGAATGAATCAAAATTGAAAGAATCAATCACATATTTTAGAATCCCTAATAGATGGTTTCATCAAAATTGCAACAATTTTAGATATCATAAAGTTGAAATGAAGCTTCATGAAATTAATCCATGGTGGTAGCTGGAACCTCCCACCGGCTCGATTCTCTCCGCGCTGATAATGGAAAGTAAATAGGACCCGACGTGTGAGTGATGAATGCTACAGCCATGGGATTAATCACATGACATCCCCACCCACAAGATTTGGGTGTGGGATATTGCAAAAAAAATCCATCATAGATTTGGGAGTATAAACTCATGAATGCAGCTTCCTATGTACTTTTCTATTGCATGAGGATTTCATGCATGAAATTATAGATTTCCTTTGTACTTTTTTTATTGCATGTTGATTTCATCCGTGCAATTATAGGAATCCTTAAACATTTGAGGCTGTTGAGAGGCAATTTTATTTTTATGGTATTAACAAGCCTTTAGATGTCATAAAGATAGACTCTTAAGAGCCATATAAATGGGATGTTGTTTTTCATCGTGAATATGGAGCATTCATCAAGACATGAAAATGAAATATGCTCGCAAAAGTTCATTTACCATTCTTGACAGAGTAGTACAAGAGTGAGAGGGATGCACCAAAGTGATTTGGTTAATTGATTCTTTAATGATAAGATTATTTTTAAGCTTACAACCATGCAAAAAGGTGCTTGCGGTAGAATTAGAAGCATTGATCAATAAGTATGGATGGAATACGGTCATTCAAAAGTCCATTTAGCCATCCCAACGAGTAGCATGAGTTGATCCAATTTTATTGCCACACAAATATATTACAACTCACAATGGGATTTTGCTTTGAAGCAAAAGAACACAAGCAAAGTGGCCTTGATTGAAACACATGAAGGAGCACTAGGATTGTGTTAAAACAACCCAAAGAATCTTGTGCTTCTAAAGGTGAACAAAAAAAAAGAAAATTCCAAAGAAATGAAGACTAAAGTAAGAAAAATAACCTAAAATCAAAAGTGTAAGGGAATGAACAAGAAAGAAAAGATCAAAAATCAGGTGAGATACATTCTTGAATCGAGGGGTTTAATGTTTTCTCACTAGCACCGGAAAATAATGAAAGAGAATGAGAGTGAAACCACCTAGAGAGAACAGGCAAGCAGAAGAAAATGATAGGCTAGGCGAGAAAAAGAAGCAGGAGAAGAGTGCAATGAGATCAAAAAAATATTGAACCATGCAAGAAGACAAAAGGATCAAAGCATATATCTATCATTTGATCAAACCATATATCAAAACATATAACAAACTTAATGCAGGCAATGCAAAATTAAGCAACACTTCAAGGCATAAGGATCAAACATACATCTATGGTGTTTTAATTCAAGTAATTTTAATACATGTGTAAATAAATTCACATAAGAATTGAGGGTGAAACCATGATCTCGGTGTGAACAACACATTCTACAAAGTACTTTATAACACCTACAAATTTTGTAGTGGTGTAGTATAGAACAATTACTTGCTTTCTTTATCAAAGCACTTGTTTAAGACATTGGATTGACCCTATTCATAACATTATTTTGAGTGCTAACTATTATACTTGAAGTTAAACAACAATTGGTTATATATAGAGAAATCCAAAACTTCATATATTTAACTTAGTAGATAGATGATTCATTTGCAAACTATTTGTTTGAAAGATAGGAGCACAAATAATAGTCTATCCAATTAATATAAGGTTGTTTCAAAGCTTGGGGGACCATTTGCCACAAAAGCATGTGATGGAACCATATGATGCTACATTTCAATAAATTCATTCTCTCATGAATGAAAAAGAATATTGAGAAAATTTTGGTGACAAGATCCTCATTAACAAAGTTCAAAATGTAAAAGTCAATTTCAGTCCAATAGCTCATACATAGAAGAACAATGCACAAAATCAAAATGATTGGCTTGATCTGGATCTAATTATTTGCTAATGATAAAAAACTTATGACTTTCAAACTTAAAAAACTACCCAGCACAATCAATAAGGAAGCACACAATTGCACAAACAATTATCGTAGTTCTTAGGTATATCACCAAGACATTTTTTTCCTTAAGATGAACAATATGTCTCTAGAAGAGAGATTCACTCATCATACTTATAATTACTCATGGTATCAAGGAACCAAACAATTCTTTAATGTAGCCATGAAGGCACTTAAAACAAGGAGGAGACTTGATTTTGCAAGTTTTATCCAATCTTTATCGTTAAGTTTGGCAAAGTTTACTTGATTAATGAAAAGAATATACCACTACTCATACATAGATGGTCATACATTAAGTACAATAACGAGAATAAGGGTGTCTGAGAAGAATAAACAAATGTTTTACATACTAATACTATTCAGGGATGAGACAAATTCAAAGTAGAAGAACAATTTTCTATGAATCCAAGCTCAACATGCTCCCAAAAACTTTAGCCTTCATAGATGGCCAAGTCTTGCAATGTCAAATATGAAGCAATTTTTTGTCCAAATATCCTAATGAAAATTTGATCGAAATGAGTTTTTAAGTTTTTGAATTTCGCTAAGATGAGTGAAAAATAAGATTAATCAATCTAACTTGTATTTCACTTATATCAAATCAAATTAAATGACAATTTGATCAAACTTGAGTTGGGATGACCTAACTCAAACTTTTTCCATGAAAGATGCTAACAACTTTTAATTAATGTTCTCAAATCTTCCCACTAAACTTGAGTTAAATGCAAAGATCAACAATTCACAAGTATGGGATCATAGTTGAATGTTAAGTAGTCAATGCCTTTAGATAAACTGCCTTAACATCACATGAATATTATGAACATGTGATTACTTTCTTACTTTAAACCAAAATGAGCAAACCTCTCACCACTTTCTAAACTGAAAAGAGCTCTCACACAAATCTTTTAGTAGGTCAAATGATATTACTAAATGATTTCTCAATGAAATGCTTTATCAACCATCTAACCCTCAAACACTAACTGCATTCCTCATCCCATAACTGAGATTCTTAGGTGTAAGAATATATTCAGCTCTTTTGCCAATACCACCCCTTTTATACTGTAAAATATAATAACCAGATAATTATGGAGCAACCAGGATCAAAATATACAAACCATGCCTTATAACATGAATTCCTCCTATTGATTCCTCAAGAGTCCTTGCTTCAGAACCATCAGGATCATATTGATACAAACCTGAAAATATCCAATCAATAAGCCCAACCGTTTTTTTTCTTTTAAAAAAGAGGGAATGTACTTAAACATCCTAATTGGGGGTTCAAATTTATTTGACTCACTTTGTTTTCTTCTCAAAAGAACCAAAAACTCAACGTTTCATCTACCGATATTAAAAAACAATGCATATATAAATAACATCTTTCACTCAATTTCTCAAACAATTAAGTGGGTGAAAACTAATTTCGATTCAATTCATTTATCATTTGAATGTCTATTTCTCACATGTTCCAACTCCTTCAACCAGACAGATCAAAAAAAAAAAAAGAAACTTTTACCTGCAGGGTTGCTGAAAACCGCAACTTTTCCCCGAAAACGGTCTGGCATCGAACAAATGATCCTGCGCGAGAGGAGGGAGGTAAGGAGCAGTTAGGGTATTATCTTTATCGAAGACGACACCGCGAAACCCTAGTCGCTCGAGCTCAGACCAATCGATCCAGCGAAAATCGGGAACGGATAGATGGGGAAGAGCAAGGTGCCTTTTGTTGCGACGCTCAGAAACGAAGCGACGCCCGTCAAATTCAGGCTTTGGCCAAAAGACCGTTTCGTTCCGAGATCTCCGTTTCAATTACCGTAAATTAGAAATAAATTCAAAAAATAAACTAAATAAAGATTCACGCAAATATCTCTATATATCATCCTTATCATTCTCGAAGGAAGAAAGATCATGATAATCTTCTTCTTCTCGAATCGACATTGTTATCAAGATATTAGAAAATAAATCAAATCAAAGATAATTATGCTCAATCTCTCCCAATATCTCCTAATCCAGTATGAACATTAATGGCGGAAGAGAGATCTGCAAAGATCTTAAAGGAGAGGAGATGTATTTGGTTATTTTCAATTCTCAATAGCTTTTGTTTAATAGGAAGAATGTAACGTCGTATTTTCTTATAATTACTTACTTTGTACATATATATATATATATCAAAAAATTAAGGAGATTTACATATACAATATAATTTTTATGTATTTACATATATAATATCTAAACTTTAATATATAATAACACCTCAATCTTTAATATCAAATGAAAAATATGATCATCCTTTATTTTTTAAAGCTGAAATATATTATTTTAAGTATAGACAAGTATTAAATATATAAATATTTAATTTTAAATATTAAATATGTAAATATATATGTGATATATATATATATATATATATATATATGTAAATATTTCAAAATTAATCATTGAAAATTTGGATAAATTTGACATAATTTCAAAGAGTAATTTACTATTAAAAATAAAAAAAGAATAAATTTTTTTTAAAAAGTTTATGCAATTGTAATGTTGGAAATGATCTAACATTTTTTAAAGAATGTAATTTAATTTTAATTTTTAAATGAAATATGAAGCTCGGGAGGATATTTATTTCTATTATTAATCAATTGCACTCCTTCTTTTTTTACTTAGTATATAGTTAAATGTTAATCATTATTTCTATTATATAACAACATTAAATTATTAAAACTTAGTAATATTTTTTTGCATTATGAGTCAAAGAACTTCCTGCCCATGAACGGGCTATGCACGCAATGAACAGGAATGAGATCTTGTCTATACCGCACGATAATCAATATAGAGATTATAATGAATAAATGAATTCTTAAAGAAAATATTTAACATCAAATAAATGAAGAAATAGATCATTATATAATTGTTATTTGAAAGATTGATTTTCTGCTGCCTCAATTGCCCAATTTGTCACTCGATTTCTTTTAAGATTTAGAGTCTATTTTAGATGACTAATATAATAAAATTTTAAATTATTGTCAGAAAAATAATATGTATTATAATTTTTTTAAAATTTTAAAAAAATTAGATCATAATTTTTTGATAGTTATTACATTTTATAAAGTCATAATAAAAAATATAACTTTCATTTTTATCAAAAATAAGATCAAAATATAATTTTAAATATATTTGTGATACATTTTGCACCCTATCATCATCCCATAATTTCTTGCATTCTAATATTTCACCTTCAATCTTGATGCCACTCTAACATTAGGAATATATTTTGTATGACTTTATTTATGTTTATATTTTATTAGAAAATATAAAAATATGAATAGTTTTAATGAATTATTTTAATTGTAACTTTTTTAGATTATATATATATAATTGTTATTTGAAAGACTTTGATTTTATGCTGCCTCAATTGCCCAATTTGCCACCATATTTCTTTTAAGATTTAGATTATTAAACTTATATATTTTTTATTTTAATTGATTAATTATTTATATATATATATATATATATATATATATATATATATATATATATATATATATATATATATATATATATATATATATATATATATATATATATAATTGTTATTTGAAAGACTTTGATTTTACTTATAATTTAGCTATCTCACTTTCTTTATTTTTATGGAGATGTTTTAATGGAAAGTATGATCATTGGTAAAGAAGGATATCTTTCAACACTTGGAAACATGATTCCTTCTCCTCCAAGGCATTGACTGATTTATTGTGCTTGATGAGTCAACCCTTGTAGAGTAGGCCGCCTTCGTCTTCATCACTTTAATTTTAATAATATTTACTATATAATTTGGAATATAATATGGGTATAATGTAAGTTCTATGGAATACAATATTAATATACTTAGTGTTACTATTAAAATATTTATAATTATTATGGTGATATCTAGTATATATTTGATCTATGATTTAGATGTTTAATTGATATTTTTATCATTGTATGGAGTATATATCATATAAATAGATAAGTACATTTTTTTTGTTAAAGAAGCCCCATGGTATTTTATTGCCACAAAGAGAGGGTTACAAAGTCCTTAAAGGGGATAAACTCTAAAACTACTGCTCAAAGAGCTACAATCAACCTAAGGAGTAAATCCTATCTAAGTACATCCAAAAGCAAAAGAAGACCTTAAAGCAATCAAAAGATACAAGTAGATAAACATAATAAGCCAAAGGAAGGTTAGGGCCATTGCTCTGAAGAACTTGAGGATGCATGACAATATAGAGCAAACTTGCAAGAGGACAGGAGAGAATCACCTGCAAAATAGCAATAAGAAAGATATTAGAACAGTTAAGATAATACAGACAAAAGGATGAATGAAAACAACATAATCTGAGAATGATAGTAAGGAACTGAGATAGAGAAGGCTCTCACCACACCAAGTTGTGATGCAAATACGCATCCAAACTTTAGCGAAGGGTTCTGCACAAGAGCTACCAAACCAAAAGAGAGGAATCTTCAATACCATCATAGCCAACAAACTGAGAAGATAACAACCAGTTGTTGAAAGTCTTGTGGGCTTTATTACCTGCAAACCTAAACAAAACTATAAAGAATATAAATAGAAAATTGTTGGCGATAAATGAGTGGTCCCATGCGAAAATGATCCTCCATATAGCCACTGACATGAGGATACTTATACATAAATAAAAGATATAAAACCATCCACGAAAACAAGAAGAAGAGATATAAATCCGCTAAGCAAGTCAATGAGTCTATAAGTTACACCATTCCAATTATATGATATATAAATGAATCGCCGAAGTACAACCTTGAGGTAGATGTAAAGTCCGGAAAA
The DNA here is from genome assembly GCA_021442155.1 of Cymbidium sinense. Taxonomy (NCBI): domain Eukaryota; kingdom Viridiplantae; phylum Streptophyta; class Magnoliopsida; order Asparagales; family Orchidaceae; genus Cymbidium; species Cymbidium sinense. The sequence goes on from JAKCPB010001282.1 coordinate 40,595, forward strand.
TGAGCCCAATCAAGATAATGAATGATTGGAACAAGCCCCTTATTAGTATCCATATCAATAGTTAAAAAAACAATTGTGCGGGAAGGCAAAGAAACCAAAACCAAAGAAAATACCCAATAAGGATAATCAACAAGAACTCAAGGCAAGTGACTAAAGACCGAGAATTGATCAACAAAAAACGAAGCCAAGAAGACAAAGAAAAGATAGTTCATAGTACCACCCCAATAAGAGATTGTATTCCAAGGAGGCAAAGACAAAACTTACTGATCCTGGATGGGAAAACTGGGAGTCCAAATAGGATCCATATTAGAATCCGAAAAAACATGACAATGAGCAACTAAGAGAAAAAAAAAAATGCCAAGATACCAAAGCACAAGGAAGGACAGATAGAGATTGCATTCCAAGATCGATCCCAAATAGATCCACAAACATCAAGAGTAATGTAGATCAGTATCGAAAATAAACAATACCCTGACCAAAAGGCAATCGAAAGACAACCCCAACAACAAAATAGTTAGTGCAACATTGGAACCCACCAGGAGGATAGATCAAAACAGGGATACAAATTAGGATCCACATTAGAATCGAAAAAAAAAACCAGATAACCAAGACAATACAAGGCAAGAGCCAAGACAAAATACACAAACAAGATAGGGACAACAATTAAAAAAGACCAGCAAAGATTGAAAACCCGGAAGAAAGAGCATAGTACCATAAATCAAAAAACCAAACACCAATGACCAAAAAAAATCAAACAAGATAATCGAGCATCGAAAAAGGCAACATAAAACCCTTATTCAGATCCAAAGCAAAGATAGCAACAGGAAAAGACCGCAACCAACCTAAAAAAAGGCACCAAATGAACACAATCAGGTACATTGCTTGCACCATTCAGAGTGTAACTGATACAACCAAGATAAAGAAGACAACAAAAGGCTGAATCGCCATAATACCACCCAATCCAATTAGAACAACAACATCCAAGCCTCAATCAGGGACAATGTAATAGTTAATAACCAAGTAGATATAAGCATAATAAGAGGTATCTTGAATGTAGCAATCCAGACAGAAACACCAAAAATCCTCGAAGAGAATGCCAAAAAACAACTTATGAAAGCAGACCAAAATCCCACAACAACAGGAGGAGAGTAACATAGAGTCCAAAAACCAAGACAAAGAAAAAACCAAGACAAGGAACAACAAGACAAATAAGAACAAAATTTTGCCATGCCACCCATCCAATAACATTGATAAAACAAGTTTAACAAGTAAGAAGATGGAGCAATAGTAAATAAAGTAAAACAATGAATTAAGATGATATACTTCAAAGGGTTAAGAGAAAACCAACCAAAAATGTTAGATGAAGTAATAACCAGTACCCAACAAAATGGCAAGATACCAACAATACAAGATCCAAAAAAAATTGAAAGAAGAACAAAGGCGTAAAAGAAAATCAAAGAAAAATTTGTCGAGGTCAATTAGCGGAGAGCATCCACCTCAATCCGGATATTGAGCCAACCTTTCTGAGGCAAATCAAGAGCATTATACACCGCCATAAGTTCAAAGAAAGGGCACGAGCATGAAGAGGATAAGCAAAAGCATGAGGACATTTCGAGAGTTTCAAGATTCCACCATAGAGAGGCATGAGAGAGCCATCGATTGATTTTAATAACATTATTATGAGGTTTGGACCAATAAGCGATCTTGTCATGTTTACAACTTGCTTGGGCCAATTGAAAACCCAATTTAATAGCCACAAAGTTACACCCTTTGAAATGCTTATAATTAATAAGATTAGCATTAAAGATCACAATTTTGTATTTAGTTCCAAAGAATTAACTTCATGTGATTCATAACAATAGTTGTGTTTAGCATCATTTCGCCATCCATATAAACCAAATAATAATAAGAATGACTTTAATGTGACCTTTACTATTATTTTCAAAATAAATTTCAAAGAGCTTATATATTGTGAGAGAACCATTGAAATTGGCATTGTTAAAGACATCATCATACCAAAGCCAAAGCTTAGATGCAATGGTCCCATTAACAAAAGATGATTTACATTTTCGATATGAGCAACAATGATATTTTGAAGGTAAATGAAAACCTTTGCCCCACATCAAGGAGTCAATGTATAAATTTTTCAAAATATGCCAAATTAGAATAGAGTAAGAAATAGAATATTATTATGCCAAAGTTTAGCATACACTTTAGAAAAATCATGGGCTTCTTTAATGTGAAGCCAAACATTTCTCAAGTTGAAATCTCCATTATGAGAAAGCTTAAAGAGAATCGATCCGATTGTTAGAGTAATAGATATATTATTAAATTTGTCTAAAATAGATGGAGGGATATACTCAATGAGCTTAGAATTGTTCCACATATTATTCTCCCAATGATTTAACTTTAATGTTATAGAATGGGAAGAAACTAATTCATCAATGGGCCCACTTCCAATCCAATTATCTTGCCGTAAGAAAGAGTAGAATTAATGCCCCAAGAAATTAAGGATTGGCCTTCCATTTGATTCTACAAAGTCTTCTCCAAACGGAGAGTCTCGATTTGTAGAAGCAATTAAGATGGTGCAAATATTTAGCAGTCATGAAGTTAACCCAAAGGCTATTGTCTAAAATTCCACCAAAGCTTGTAGGAAAAGGCGTGATGGTATCCCTAATAGTCTTGCAGACCACACCTTCCTCGAAGGTGCCACGCCTTTTGTGCCAAGAGGTCCCATTTTTTTTAAAGAGGTGTTAGAACCCCAAAAGAATTTGTTAATAAGCCTCAATCTGTTAATGATAAAATTAGTTGGCACAATGGTTTGAATAAGGTACGAGGTATAGAATTGTGGTTCTCTTAATCAAGGTAAGCCTACCACCAAAAGAGAGTAAATGATATTCCCAAGAAGAAATACGATTAGAGATTTTTTGATTAATTCATAAAAGATGTGATCTTTATGACCTTTGAAAAGTGAGGCTCCAAGGTATTTAATCGGAAGATGGTGTTGCTTAAAATTAGTGGTCCTCAATATGGTTAATCCTATTAATATTGATTTTAGAAGAAGGTATGAAGCAACATTTACTTTCGTTAAGAAAAAGGCCACTTTCCTTGCCAAATTTATTAAAGAATTTCGTATAATAGTTTTATGCGTGAAATAGATGCATTGCAAAAGATGATAAAGTCGTCAAGAAAACTAAGATGAAACAGAATACCACCATGAGTTTTATAAAACATGCTAGCTTATTATAGAAAAGATCATTCAAACTCGATAAATAATCAACATCAATAATAAAGAGAGGTGATAGAGGGTCTCCTTGTCTCAAGCCATGATTTGAAGTGAAGAAGCTGTGGACTCATTAATGATAATAGAGAACCAAGCTGCTATGACACAATTTTAATGAGGTGAATAAAAGTATCCAAGAAGGTGAAGTATTTTAAAAGAAAATCCCAAGATAGGTTGTCAAAAGCTTTAGTAAAATCAAGTTTGAAGATAATGTTTCCACCTCGATAGAACATCAATATCGAATCATTTCTTGGAGTATATTATCGATATACTCTACCTTTCATAATTGTGTAGATATATTTTTTTTAAATTTTAAGTAATTTCACTAATAATTTTGTTTTACATTCATCTTCACTTGAGTAATATTTTCTCCATCGGTGGTTAAAACTGCTATTTGTTGTAATATATGGCAGTTAAAATCACCATTTGCTGGAGCTATATAGTATGTACAATTTTTAAAAAAAATTATTTCTTTTTATTTTGTTTACCACTCTTTGATTCCAACCTATATACAAAATATATTCATGTTTAACAAATAAAAACAAATATTTTGATTTACTAATAAATTCTAATTATTCAAACCAAACAAAATTTTACATACCAACAACATATAATAATTAAACTTCCACAAATATATTAAAGCCAATTAACATAGCTCTAAGATTTCAAAAGCAAATGCTATAATTGAAAGTAACAAAAAGTATATGATATAACTAAAAGTAACAAAAGGTTAAACACAATCGATACAAACATTTAACAAATAGCTTGATAAATAAAAATAAGAACATCCATAAGCCTTGATAATCGCCCAGTCAATCTCCATCAAATGGCTTGTTGTCTCCCTATCAAAATAAAATTAAATTATATTATTAATATTATATTTATGCTTAAACTTCTTGTTATGGAGCGCAGGACCATAAATCAAAGAATACATGCAAGCTATGGGATTTCATTTTTATTTTGTAGGAAGAAAAGTATAAAACGCAATGCCATCTATACTTCAATCCAAAGCAAAGGTAGAAAATACGATTCCATGTGAATATAAAGAAACAAAAATTGCATCATTTTTATTCATCACTTTCATGACTCCAAAATAATTCAAAATTAGATAAACATTTTAACCATTTTTTTTAGAACATTTTATCTTATAGAAACTTATGAGATGTCTGATTCTAACACATTAAAGAGCTTTAAGCATGAAAAACAGATTAAATTCTAATAAATTGAAACCTATTCTACCATTCAATTAAGAACCAAGTTGATTCTGATCATACTTTTATAAGTTTATAAAAGTAACAAATTGCTTTTGCAACTATATAATTTTAATAATGCATATCATTTTATTTAATTTAGCTACATAATATATATAAATTGCACAAATAGTTTTTAAATGTTAAAATTTAATTCATCCGAAACTAATTCAAAATAATTGAATCATGTAATTTGTTCTTTATTCTACATTTTATTTAGTTGGTTCGGTTTAGATATTTGAACATCAAAAAATCAATAATTTTATTAAGCTATCAACAAAATCATCTAAATAGATCAAATGCACACTCTTAATCAAATGAAATATAAATAATATGTAAAGCATAATAGAGCAGAAGAATAATTAAGCATTCATCTGAAGCTGTTTATTAACATCACCGCCACATCTATTTAACTAAAAAAAAATTTAAAACAAAAAAATTAAGCATAATAGAGACTATATGACTGATGACATTTCCTATTGAGATGATATTTGAGAGAGATTTCTGCAGACACAAAGTGTCTTCTCAAGTCATCAAAATTTTAATATTATATGTTTTAAATTAAATAATTATTATATTTATTTTATTTTTATAAAAGAATTAAAATTAGTCTTAAAAAGATAAGTTAGTCTATTAAAAATTCTAAATATTAAATATTTAAAACAAGCTAATATTAAATTAATAGATTAAGATAATATATTTAAGTCAATGTGGATTCACCTTCAATTTTAGAGAGGAGAAGCTTGGCCTTTTCAAGGCCAGGCAAGCCACCATATCTAATCGACTATATCATCTGTTTTCACATGTTTGCTTGAAAGCCAGATAAAAGTCAAGAGCTCCCATGCTTAGTTGCTTGGTGCATGTTTCCTTATAGAATTTGCCCCTTTATTAGAAGCTCAACCCAAGTCAAGGTCATAACCTCCCATCTCATTTTTCCTCAATGATAAGCATTAGACGAGTAAGAACTTGTGCTATCACAAATAATGATCTACCACGTCCAATTTATTGGAGTAGAGATCATCTTCCGCAT